>CAKNYM010046300.1:146473-177889 GCA_932195095.1 Andricus curvator
GCTTTTAAAGAACCATGATCGTAGCTTCCGGAGCCTACAACTTCTCAAAATATATGTATATAATACATATATAATAATAAATAATATAGTTAAATTTAATTAATTCGTTAAATTACATTATCCCTATTTGAACTATAACTTTTCCAACTGCCATAATTTAAAGCCATGATTGGAAGCCTTCTATAATAATTGTATAATTTATAATGCAAGATTGCAAAATATAAAAAATAAGAGTGGAAAATTTCACTTCTTCAAAATTAGGATCTTTTATCAGCAATGATATTAAAATTCAACTGATTCAAATTTCAGAATTGAAAAACTTTGAAGTGAAAAGTTACAAAATTATTAATGACGAAGTTGTTCAAATTCCAGCCTTTTCAATTTGACAGTGTCCAATTATTTTGAACGTTTTCAATTTCAAATTGTTAAAAATTGTTCAATCCCGAACAGGGGCGTAGCGAGCGTCTTGAGTTCACAGCGATTTTGATTTGACGACTAGTTACCACTTTTTGAATGCCGACGCGGCACGACCATTTGGCGGGTGTCACCCCCCCCCCCCCCACACACACCTTGCTACGCCCCTGATTCCAAATGCTTTCAATTCGCAATTATTAAATTTTGAGAGCTTTTATTTCAAACTTGTTTCGGTTATGGGAAGGAGGATGGGGAGGAGAGGAGAATAAGAGAAGAAGGGAGGGAAAGGATGGGATTGGCGTGAAGGAGGGATTGGGAAGCAGGGGGAGGGCTTAGTGAAAGTTGTGGAGGGAATATGGGTGGAGGGGCCGTAGGGGATAATGAGGTGGGTAGGAAGGGAAGGGATGAAAAGATATGATCGGATAGGATTGTACAGGATAGGTTAAAAAGTAGTGATGAGTGAGGGGGGGGGGGTATCACGTATTTCTTTTTAGGGAGGGGGGAGCTTTGAAGGTCATGGATTATGTGAAAAACGACTACTAATCCTTGGGAGTGGGGTTCTTGAAAAGAGGGAGTGGCGCGAAAACTTATCACAAAAAAATATCTCGATTATTATAATCGAGATATCGATTTAAAAATGTTAGATTAGTCCTTATGACTAAAAGTCCTATCGAAGTTCGTATCAAAGAATTGTGTAAATTAAAAAAGATAATCAATAATTTTAACATTAAATAATCATCGATATCTCGAAAACTATTCGAGATATTGATTTTAAAGTTTCGGATTCGTTTCTCTTGTAAAAAATGCTATCGGAATCTGCATTGAAAATACGTAGTGTATACAGATACGGCATTTTTTGCCGTATTTTAATTTTGTAGTACGGCATTTTAGTGACTGGTCACAGAAGAGTGATCTGTCACATCTCGAACCCCTTTTTTAAGTCTCACTTTAAAAAATACGCGTGTTAGTGACTGGTCAGAGAAAAGTGTCGTGAGGATTCGTGATTCGAATCTGAAGTGCTGCCATCTGCTAGACAATTCGCAAATTAGTGATAAAGTGTATTATTATAGGAATATTGAAGTGCCCAGCTAACCTGTTACCATCCTGACAGGTTCCTGAATGATCACATGTTATCAGAGGAATTGTTACTTGTATCTCAGTCTCCTAGCAGGTAACGGCATAATCGCCGTAGTTTACTAGGGAGGCTTGTTTGCAACCGGTCCCTGTCAGACTAGTAAAATGGCGGTAACAGCCGGCAGCGATCTTCATTTATACATATACATTTTGGGTCTAACCTCTATAATGTAATTTCTTTTTCGTAAGGGTTCAGCTGATAAATATCTGTTTTTTTATAAAAGCTTTGTTCACATATTATCTCCCTTTTCTGGAACTTATTTATCGTTTAATTATGTTCCTTTCCAACATTTTTGCAAAAATATTCATAATTATAATTCCGAAACGATGTATATTTTGAGGTTAAGCTGTCATTGCACGTTGCGTTTCCAAACATCACTTTGTTACAAGCATGTGATTACAATGGCGGGATAATGTTACCTGCTTCGCTTGTAATTTGTTACTACTTTGAGTGGGAAATATATTGTCACTGGGTGACCAGCATGGAAGTCACCAGTGACTGGTTTTTTTAATCTTGTTACAATTATGTGACTATTCGGACTAGTAACTGTGTTAGCTGGGTGATGAGCAATTCTTTAGTGTGCTTTCAGTGTGTTATGTTCTTGATTATATGACACTTTGTGTGTATTTATAACTTAATATTCCTCATTTTGTGATAAAATAGTAAAATATTGTACTATTTTTCCAAAGCAGCAAAAATATGATCGGAACAGAAAGTTCTTTATTGACACAAAAATATGCCGGAATAGAAATTTTAAATACGGCAAATTTGCCGGAGTTCAATACTCGACCTTGAAAATATGTCGCATCGAATATTGTTATCTGCCCTGGAATATCTCACAAACGACTTGAATTAAAATTTGTTTATCTCAAGTTATTTCAAATAATGATTAAAAAATAAAATCTTGACTGACCAGGATGATCGAAAAAATTAACCGAGAAAAACCAAAAGTCTTTACTCGATCGCGAAATCCTGGAAATAAGTTAGAATAATTGAGACAAGGTCAATTTCAAATCGATCTGAGTGATCACAAACTAAAAAGTATTTCATCATAAGTTTTATTTTCAAATTATTTCTTGTTATTTTTCTGAGTAGTCGCAATATAAGGGTCAGTTTCAAAGGCAGAAGCAGTTGTATTTATTGAAGCCCCACTATGTTGCAACTGCAATCGTTTGTGCGTGAATAATTTTCTATAATACGCAGCATTCGAGAGGACTGGATCGTGGAGAGAAGTGGGTAGCAAAATGAAAGAAAAGTGAAAAGAATAAGGCGTAACGAAATCGCGAGAAGAATCGCCTTTCCGAATTCGAAATCTCGAAAATTGCACCTGAGACCTTGACCTGCTCTTCTCACAATTCTGTTTCATTGAAAGTCAGATAATATTCTCAACTTCTCAGAAAATACGTTAACCAGTTATGAACTCCTTCAAGAAATGGATTTTTGGTTCCCCAAGAGATTCATTTTTCGTTTAGTATTAAATTATTTTAAGTTAAAACACTAATTGCGACAAGAAATATTGGAACTGAAGATGTTAAGGAGATAAGTTCTTATCGCTAATTCTGGGTAGTTGCCAAAAAGTTTAGGCTTAATGTAATGGGGAAATCCATATCGGTATTTAGAAATTCTTAACCTTAAGCAGCGATCGCAATATTTTTTACAATTACAAATCAGTCTAAAGCAGATGAGTCTTGTTAAGTTGTATAGGATTGTAGGATACTAATGTTGGGGGGGGGGGGGGGGTGATAAAAACGGCAACACTTAGCCGATTTTAACGATTCGTTCCACTCACTCGGGACCACTGGAACAACGGTTCCAGTACCATGGGGTTTTACTGGAGGGAGCGAGGGACCCCCACATACCTGACCGAACAGGTGTGCCAGGCTGAACTCAACTTCTGCATCCCAGCCAAGCTGGCGGCGAACGAGCCTGTTAAATCCCTTCGTGCAGAGAGATCAGGGACGCAACCACCATAGACCTGTTTATATTTTCAAAGATCTGATCAGATCCAAGATCTGAGGTCAAATTAATTAGAGATTGCAACAAAGTTTAAGGAAATTTCGCCAATTTAAACCTGTGTCCTTATTTCGGAAACAGAAGAAAATCTGAAACTTTTCTCACCTCTCTTATTTTATTTAAATTTTAAAAAGTCTATTTTCGCTTAAAATAGGGGACAACTTTTAAACACAGGATAGTATAATATTATGATCAACAAAAAACGTAGGGGACCAGAATCTGAGGCTTGTAAACATATTTTATGATGGCTTTAAAATATTCTGTATTCATCTTTCATTCGATAAGTGTCGCATCAATTTTTAAAATTGTATTTCTGTAGAACTTTATTGCGATTGTAATCGTGATAATAAAAATAAAGTTTATGATCCTGAAAGTTGTAGAGACGTGAGAGTTTCCTGAATGGCTTAAATCTGTTGATACTTAAATTTTGCACATTGTGTGGAACTTGATCGCCGATTTAACGGTAAAGTACACGCATCTGGATGGCATTATTGAGATGATTTTATATTCTGGAGAGAAAGATTTTCATGAGTCACGAGAGGCTCGAATCCAATTCAGAAAATCAGAACTGGTTGCTGTTGGCATTGGAATGTAGCATTTAATGCAAGCCCGTGGGCTATACGTCCAACTCGTGTTAGAAACGAATAATATAGTTTCGTGGTACACCTGTGGGTTTGTGGAAGTACATGCATGTAAGTTTATATTTCATTATTCGCCAAGACTGTAGGCGCATTTCATGTACTCACGTCCCCAGACACGTAAAGTCCAATTATCTTTTTACGGACGGACCAATTTCAACTTCCCACTCCGACATCTCCAATAAACTTATCCGCAAAGTTCCCACCTTTCAACATTCATCCTCTTCATAAAATAACTGATAAAGTTGGTGCATTCACGTTTTCAAGGAAGATCTCAATTTTACATTTCACTTTGGATTTTCGTCATTTGGAATTTGCAAGACTGGTTAGATTTTTTAAAACTAGTTTTTATCAGTTTTAGGATGGTAAAGCTTATTTTTATTATCACGATAAAAATCATAACATTCTTAAGAATTGATACTTATTTATAAGGAAAAATTATGAAAAATAATTTTAACGTCATACTAAAATCTGCCAATTTTATTTCTATTTTTGAAATCTAAAGCCACTTCAAACTAAAAGATTTCAAATTTGAACGCGTTTATAGATTTTTCTAAACTTAAGTAGAAAGATCGTAAGCTCTGATCTAGTTTTTAATTTGTTATAAATCATGTTTTTTTACTATTATAATTTAAATGGGAATTCCGGGGATTTCTTTATCTTTGAATGCTTTGGCATTTTAACTATTTTTTGCAATAAATATATGTAAATTTAGACTTATTTTTTACATACTAGTCAGTCGATCTTTTAAACTTCAAGGCTTCTGATTCAAAATTGTTCAATTTCTAACATTTTAATTTTTAGCAGTCAATTTGTAAATGTTTATTTTGAACTATTACAAATTTGAAAGTATACAGTATGGCATATTTATTTCTAGAAAATTTTTAAGAAGCTATAAATTTATAGCTCTTAAGCTTGGAAAAAATAAACAAATTTGAAAGTCTTTGATTTCCATAAAAAATAATAACTCGAAAATTGTCTGTTTGAAATTAAGGATTTTTAGTTAATTGATGATCGATATAAATCTTTCGAATTTCTGAAGTCTTCAAGTGGAAAAGGCAGAAGTCACGAAGCTCGAATTTCTTTAAATTTAGATGCTTTAAAAATGAAAACTATAACAAAAAATTCAAATTATTAAACTTCTGTTTAGCTTTAACTAATAAATGTTCAATTTTGAGAAGCTTAAAATTTTTTAATCCGTTTGAAATTTCAAAGGCATGAATTTGAATTATTTTCAACTGCTCAATTCAAATGTTAATTGTTTAATAATCTACATCCTTAAATTTAAACTGGGTAATTAAGTAAGTTTCAGAGGTTTCAGTGCTAAATTGTTATATTTCTGTTCCCAGTTTTAGAAGCTTGAATTTAGACCTATATTTTGAATTTATCTTAATTCGCAAATTTTAACTTTCATACGCCTCCAATTTGAAAGTGAAAAATTTTAAATGCTTTATTTTTAATCGGTTGAATTTGAAAATTTTAGTTCTTATAAGTATCTTCATTTTTAGTTAATCAATTTTGGTTGTTTATCCGTGGAATTATTAAATTTTCTTCAATTTTGAGTGACTAATTACAAATTTTTAAGGTTTTTAAAGTTTTCGATTTGATATTGTGAATTTGAAATGTTTCATATTTTCAAAATTTCTGTTTTTAATGTTTCAAATTGAAATTGTTGAAAATAAAACGGTTCAATTTTGAATTCTTCGAGCTTGAAATTCTATTTTGAAATGAAACTTCAAAATAAAATGTTTTTTTAATTTAATCATCTTTCAGTATTAAAAATTTACTTTTAAAACTTTTAAATGCTCTAAAATGTTTAATTTTTAAAAATTGGATCGACTTTTAATTACAAAGAGAGTAAATTTAAAAAACTTAAAAATCTTTATTAAATTAAATTCAACTAGATTGCTTGATTACCTAGAGGAGAAGAGATTTGTTTTTGTAATTTTTTACTAATATGAAAGGTTCATCAATCATATGAGGTAATTTTTCTTCCTCAGATTTTCATGGGATGATGATTAAGTTCTGCTGTCATCATTCTTCGAGTTCAAGTCCTAACTTCCGACTTGCAAAATATGCAGGTTGTTTGCCCGATTATTCGTGGTGTCTGCTGACTTTTTTATTTAGTGGTTCGCGAGTTAACATTTTTTTAGGTCATCGTTAAGCAGTTTATATCACGAATTTCGATCTAACGAAGCACAGGGCACGATTCTGTTGAAGAAATCGGGTGAGAAGAGGTGGGTCTCATTAGATCCCACGTGGGATCAATTAGAAACCAAGTGGTGTCTCGCTGGAACTGGCCAACGCAGGTGATTTCCGTGAAACCCAATTTATTTCCTCGGTTGATCTCACGCGTGGAATCCTGATGCGATTGATTCTCTTTCTCAGTTTTTTGAAGCCCTAGTTTCAACGGCTCGGCAAATGGCGCAAGGATCAAATCCAAGATCAATGGATGTCTTTTTTACGTGATTCTAATACCAATCTATTAGGATTATTAAATTTTCCAATTAGGAAAAGAAAACAATCCAAATTATTTAAATACATTTCTAAACAAAATTTATTTTAACTAAAATTCGATGCATACTTATTACAACAAATTATTATTATTGTTTTTTTAAATTAAATAAACGAAAAGATTTCTTACAAAAAATTGAGAGTAAAATTATGTAAACTCAATTTAAAGAAATCTTAAAATTATTCATAAGCAAACCCTGCAGATTGGAAAGAATCATATGTTTAGTGTCTCTATTTAAAAAATTTTTATTGAAAAGAATTTCATTTTACTACGAATGGTTGTTTTGGAATTTTATTTTTTTAATTATGAATTTTTCCTGCTTATTTTGCAAAAATTATTCGTAGTAAAATGAAATTCTTTTCAATCTTAATTTAAAAAATGGATGTCTCTTTCTTTGGGAGAAGTGTATTCTTGATATAGCTGATTCGTGAATTCAGGGCTTACAATAAAACACTTCCTGGAAATCAGTTTGTTATTGGAGGTGGGATAGGGAATTATTTACTCCATTAAACATTTTTTTTTAATTTAACACCAGGGATCCGACCGAATTAAAGGGGCATTAAACATTATTTTTATAGATTTTATTCAATTTGAATAAACAATATATTATTATAAACAATAATATTCTAGAATCTAGATATTTTCTGTCTACCTATTTTCAAATATCATTTTGAACTTAAACGATTTTAAAATCATGAAGCTTACCATTTTGAAGTCTTTATTAATTCAATTGATTTTAAAATGTGACACAGAATACTTTCAAGTTCCTTGAAATTAATTATTCATACTAGATTTTAATATACGAGCTTAGTTTTTAGTTATCATACGTGTAGAGGAATTAGTTTTGCATAATTTTTCGGATCTTTCATATTTTTATACATTTTTTGTAATTCCAAATAAATCAAATTAATATAAGACAATATTGCTGATATCTTATATTAAAATTGAATCAAATTTACAAAGCATTCTTTTTAAAATTCACTTTGAGAATGAAAAGATCAAAAAAAATACATGTATATCTGTTAAGCTTCAGAATGAACTTGATAATTGAAACTTAAACAGTAAGTTTGAATAATTATTTAAAAGTTTCAGAAATGATCATTGCCATAATTATACGATAAAGTAAATTTTTAAATTGCTCTTAACTATTGTAATCAGTTGACACATGGAACTTCACCAGCTTCGTATGCTTCAAAAATAGAATTTCAAAATGGTAGGGAAATTTTTTATTTATTTTTTCATCTAACTGAAATTCGTTTTAAAATCCATGAAGATTCACTTACAACTCTGTATATGTATTATTTCAATATTTTTAAGAAATTTAGAAAGAAAATGGTAAAATAGTTGTGGGTGGATGTGGCTTTAGGGTCCAAAATAATTGGATTCAAGCAGTTAATAATTTAACGCAAATATACTAACGAGGGTCACCATTGTATGCCGAAACGTTTGGTTCCATTATGATTTACCAATTGAATTCAATTATTTTGAACCCTAAAGCCAAATCCACCAAAAACTATCTCACAATTTTGTTCTCGAGGGTCATTATAATTTTCCACCGATTGTTATAGAAATAAAAGTTTAAAGTACAAAAATATTAAAATTTGGAAGTTTTTCAAATTATAAACCTTTTCACCTTTAATGCTTTGAATATGGATCGCCGAACCGCAGAACATAATCCTATTACAAAAACTGTTATTATCATAAAAAATATAATAAACTTTACTATTATATGGATTAAACTAATTATTTATTTTATTTCATAAAAATTGTTTATCAAAACGTTTATTTTGGATGAATGAGAGAACTTTCCAAAATAGTATGTCTTAAAATAAAAACATTCAGAATTGCATTATTTTTATTTGATTTTATTTCTATTTATTTTATTTGTAGTTAAACAGTTTTAAATTGAAAGCATTTTACATCAAATAATTTTTCTTAAAGTTTTATCAATTATAAACCTTCGAAATAAAAAAAATTAAAACTCTTGTAAAGTAACCAAAATGTCAAATTCGTGATTTAAAAAAAAGAATTAGAAAACTTAAAGGGAATGAACTTAAATAATTTTCTGTTTCGAAAATAGTTCAAATTAAAAACCCTTTACAATTAAAAAGAATTCAAATAGAAAATGTTCGACTTTTTAATGTAATGGAAGTTGAAATTAAACAATGGAACAGAAAATTAAAATTTTCCGAATTTGAAAATAATACAGTTCACAGAAAACTAGAACTTAAAAACTATTTTAACTTGAAAACCGTTGTATTAACTAACTTCAAAAATTCAAAGAACTGAAATTCAAAGTATTAGCTAAACAATTGGTCTAATTTGAAAACAATAAAAGTTTTAATTTTGAGAAAGAAATATTTTAAAGCCGTGGAATCGTTCAAGTTGAAGAAAATTAAGAATACATTGAAGTCTGATGTAAATCAAGAATGCATTGAAGTCTGATGTAAATCGTTATCGTGTTTGCCGGAAAGTGATTGATTTTAATTCATTTTATTCGAATTGATAGGATTTTAAAATATTCGTGTTTAAAAAGAATTCACATTTAGAAATAATTGAAATTTGGAAACAACGTAGAATTCGAGTAGTGAGGATCCCAAATTTGAAAGCCTTCTTCTTTGATAATATTTTTGTTAGCTTCGAGGCCTGCATTTAAAAAAAATGTCTTGGAAAACTCTGAAAAAGGCCTGAAATTTTAAAATCGAAATTCTGTAACAACCCTGTACGAATTATTGTTTATAATATTACATGCAATTTGAATTGACACATTTATTTATTTCAGCAAAAGAACAAAACACTAGACTAGAGAACCGACCTCCAAACAGAGCCAAAACTCTCCACAAAAAAGCTCCAACTAATAAATCCTCAACCTGCTGCAACAAACCCATTTTCACACCTGCGTCTCTTGGGGCCTTGTGGTCTTCCTTCCGAGGGGACCTATCTACGTTTTTGCGATCTGGATCATTAATACTACTAGATCCGAAGGCAGGATCTCCGCAGGGAGATACAAGATGAAACAAGATGAGAAAAGAGGAGACTGAAGGAAAGAGAAGACTGAAGACTGAAAAGATATCGTGAGAGCGAGAAAACAAGAAAACGATCATCGCCAAGAGGCGGTCCATCGTCGACTCTTTTCAGGAGCGAGCGGTACCACATGCGTCCAATCTCGAGCCTCTGAGGTGGAAGAGAGGAACCTATACTGCCTATGCTGCCTATAGAATCTGAGAATGTTGTGAGACTTCTGAGCCCTCGACGACAAGTGCCAGAAGTGCCAGTTGCCCAGCAGCACTTGCCGCGGCTGGACACGTTTTACCACCACCAGGATCTGAAAAAGAGAGTTCCATTCAATGTTATTTTCCGCCTTCGCGGCACTGCTCTTGGTCCCGATGGTCCTGATACTGAATTTGTGAATTGGATCCCTCAAGGCAATTCAGTCAAATTTTTCCTAATTTTTCTTTATTTTTCTTTCTCACTATATAAAATTTAATTTTGGATAAGATATCGCGAGAAAAACATTGACGACCTGGAGGAGAATGTCGCACGCGACAAAGCGGTTGTTGCTTCTGAAGAAAGTGTGAGCGAATGTAAAAGTCCGAAAATCTCGTGAGTGAATTGATCAAGTGTCGGGGTGCACTTCCACCCCGGAAACACCCTGGAGGCGAGGTACACCCTGGTGCGATACGAGAAAGGGCCTCTTGAGGATGCACACGATGATCCTCCTACGCACCGCAATCCTCCTGGTCTTCCTTCATCGTCTTCGCGCCGTTTCGAGCGAATCCTCTACTTCCGCCAAGGTACGATTCGAGTCCCTTTGATTTGATTTAATGTAATTTGATTTTAATTGATAATTCCGAGGATAATTCTAGGTCGGGGGATTTTAAGTTCAGTCATTTTTCGATTTGAGCAAATATAAATTAAAAGGTTACTCGTGGAGCATTTGGAAAAGTGCACGAAAAACTTATCCAAAGTCTTCAAGGTTTTTAAATGGAAACTTTCGCATCTTTAACTCTTTACTATTTTTAGTTATTCATTTTTTTTATATAATCAATCAATATTTTAGTTCTCACTGAAAAGTTTTTCAATATTGAATGCAGTACAATTTTAAAAATGGTATACATTCCAATTTGGAAATTTCCTAGTTTTCGTACTGTTAACCATTATTTAGTCTTTACTTCAACCGTTTATAAATTGTTTATTTTCTAATTCTTTGAATTTGCAATTTATTTTCTTAGATTGCAATTAAAATCTTTTATATTTATTTTTTATTGAAAGTTTGGAATTATTATGAATGCTTTAAACGTTGAACTTGACAATATCAGTGTTTGAGAATGTTATTAATGACATGTTTTAATTTGAAGCATTGTAGAATTATGAATACCTCTAATAGTATAATTACGATGTTTTAATTTTTTAAGGCTTGCAAATTTTTTTTTTAATTTCAAGCATATGAAATTTGATTATTTTACATATAACTTTCAAATTCATTATACAATTACGTTTGCTAATTTTTTAAGGCTTCCATTTTTAATTGGTATAATTTTGAAAGTTTCCATTTTGCAGTTCAATTTCGAGAAGTTTTAACTTTACCATGTAATAAATTTGTTATACATAGTGTTTGAAATTGCGCACTAAAATTTCATCGTTGTTCAAAGTTATTTTGAAATAAGATTAAAAGTGTTCACTCCTGAATCCTAAGTTTTCAATTTTATGTGTTACAAGTTAAAATTTTTATATCTATACTCATTTTCTTAACTTTTTAACTGTTCAATTTTGAATCCTTCTATATTTAAACTTTCAGAATTTTAATTAACAGTAGTTAATGGCTTAAAATTTGAAACTGTTAAATGTGAATTCCTCAAATTAAAAATATTGTGCTTTTTAAGACTTAACTTTTTCTATATTAGACGCATAATATTTGTAATTATTCTACTTTGAACGAAAAAATGTATTATTTAAAATTATTAAAGGAATAGACAGCATAAGCTGTTACTTTTCCCTATTATTTAAATTAATTCTAGCAGACAATTGCGGCTAGGGTCAGTAATTTAATTCGAAATTTTTTTGAATTTGAAATTTTATACCTTTGAATAGCAATAGCCAGACAAATTGTTTAACGTTGAAACTTCTTAACTAAAAGAATTAAAAGAATTTTATTATTGCAAAATTTGAATTTTTCAAATGTTAATCTATTATAATTATTCGGAATAATTCGAAATTAATATTGTGTAGTCATGCAATTTTAAAGCTTTTTTGAAATTGAGACATTTTAGATATTTTTAATTCTTTAATATTTTAAAAGGCTTGCAAAGACTCAACAAAAATTTGTAATAAAAATTCGAACCAGAACTTATAAAATCCAAACACTTTTTAAAAGCTTTTAGTTTAGATTTGTTTAAAATTTAAATATTGTTCAGTTCTGAAAAGTTGTATTTATTGACTATTGTTTTTTGCTAATATGTATGTACATGCTTTGAGGACATATTTTTCTTATTACATATATATCTGAACCAAGTTTAAATGAAAGTAATATGGAATCCCACGAGATGAAAATGAAAATAATCGGAGGGGTGCTTTTTGAAAAAAACTCGATTTTTGTTGTATTTCATTACTAAAAAATGAATATAAGATAATATATGATAAATATTGGTCAACATTTTTTTTAATAGATTCTTTTTAATTAATGTGGTATTCATCTTGAAATATTCGTGAGGTGACAGATAAGCACATTCAATAAAAAAAGTCTATTAAAAAAATGTTAACCAATATTTACTATGTAATATTATGGAAATTTCTTCATTTCTTAGAAATTCAATACAAAAATCGAGTTTAAAAAAAATACCCCTCCCATTATTTTCATTTTCATCTTAAAATGTTCGTAGAGTTACAGACAACTACATTCAATAAAAATATCTATTACAAAAATATTAACCAATATTTACCATATAATCTTATAACCTTCTTTTCATTTCTTTGTTATTAAATACAAAAATCGACTTTTTGAAAAAGCGCCCGCTCGATTATTTTTGTTTTCGTCTCAAAATGTCCGTAGAATACCATATTACCATAAACGATAAAAAAATCCGATTTACTTAGAATTTTAATTCAAACTTAGTTCAGCCCCACCGTGAAAAAACTTTAAGTATTTTTGTATAATTAAGAAAGTAATTAGTTTATAAATTCTTCATAAAATTTTTCCAGCCAGAAAAGTAGATTGATGAATTGTCTGTAATTAGAACCAAACAGTATTGTTAATTTTCCAATTTTCCTAATGTTAGAGTTCCTAAAAGTTTAAAGTTTTACGACTTAGCAAAGAATTAAATAGTCCGCTCAAGTGATCAATTAACACAAACGTTGAGCTGTAATGAACACTTACTGCAACAAAGACTACAAAAATAGGCATAATTTTCCGAGTTTAGAAGTGACTCCGAACAATGTATAAAATATATATAATGTTGAAAGTATTTCATGCATACAAACAAAGAATTATTCTACTTTTCATTTCTTAAACCTTCAAGTTGTTTTGTATCGCTTTGACCGACGGCGGGCTTTCAATCAATACAGAAAATGATCTTATCCCATAAAATAGAAAGTTTACAGTATCACTTCTATAAATTATATGCAATAATTCCAATACCTTTTACGAGAAAAGAACCTATAAATTGCGGAAATTACTTTCAAAATTACGAATGCAAGGATAAAGATAAGAAGTATAAAACCTCAATATTTATTGCATCCAAAGTTAAAGAGGAATAAAATATTTTTTATAGATTTTGTATTGCAATCTAATATGCTATGTGTTGGTTGTAAAATATTTTGTATTCTTCTTAATCTGCGAGACTTTATTTAAGATTGAAGTACTAAACAAAAACTTGAATTCCTTTATTTATTTTAGCGTTATGACGTTTGTTAATAAAAGATTTATAAACAAATTCATAAAATTGAAAGTAAATTCTACAAATTACAAAAATTTTCTTTATCCAGAAGATTAATTTTAAAAGAAATTTCGGTTAAAATTTACTTGGCTCATTTGTTTCCTGATCTTCCCCAAAATAAATAGTTTCACCTATCTTTTCGAAACGCGTCAACCTCTGTTTTATTTGCAAATAAATCTAGCATTCTCATTTCAAAGTTTCTAAATATCTAATAATTATAGAAACACTAGTTTTAGTTTTATAACCCTCGCCAAGGAAGATGGTATAATAATTAATTAATAATTTTAAATCAACGGAAATTATGCGAATCATTAATCACTTTCTGAATTAACTGAATTAATCTATTTCTTCTCTTGGATTAACGATTCAGAATGCAGAGAACTTATATGGTTTCGAAATTTAAATATCAATGTTCATCAACAATTATTTCTTAACAAAGGTCTAAAATACAAACCAAAACATCTTTTACGTTGGCCAAAAAATGTAACGAGTATGGAAGATCCTGATTATATACCATCAGCTAGTTGTTTCTTCTAAGAACTACAATTCCTTTTTTAAGAACCTTATATTAGGGTTAACAATAACAATTTTATTGCTATGTACTTCTACACTTGTTGCAGTCCTCATGAGGCCATGATTCATTGTGAAATACATTGACGTTTTAAAAAATAAGGACTACTTCATTTTAAAACCATTCGCTTGCAAGACCAAAGGCCAAAACTAAGAAACATCTTTATATTTTATGAGGTCTAAATACGAACCAAAACATTATTTCTTAATTTTGTATATCTGAGGTTTAAGTGCCTGCACTTGTATTTATTACTTGAACACGTGTCGCATATTACGTACTTATCGCTACAAGTACTTTTACGTTATCGGAGGCAGGTTCAGTATTCGGTATAGCAATGAACCTGCCCTTTACAATTTAAAAACAGATCTCGGTCAGAAATACATTTCATTTATTTATTCAATTTTTCATCATTGAAGAACTTCAAGATATTTTACGAAAATAAAGAAAGAGCATATACCTACTTAATAATTCCTCTCTTTATTTCTTCTAATTTTTAAAAGAAAAAAATGAAAAAGTTTTCACTGTGCAAATGTAATAAATAAATAAAAGTAGTAAAAATAATGTAATTAATAATAAATCAAAATTATGTAATATCAATGTAATTTATATTAAATTGGTGTAATGATTTGGCATATTGAGAAGGCCGTGGCTACATGTACTGAAATTTCGTTACGCATAGCGGGACCTGGAAAAGGGACTATTTGTACAAAAATTTCGGTACAAATAGACCAATTTTTTGGGTGCACACAGACACTGCCTACTGGGCAATATGCTCGGAACAACTTATTTCATATTGGGGAACAGAGGTCCTTTTTTGTATTCACAAAAATATTACTTAAAATAAAATATAATATCGCGTTGTTCTTTAGTGTCGATCTGGCACAAAATTTCTGGTATCCTTGAAAACATTAACAAATTAAAGTGCTTCGCGGGATTTCTGCATTCAACTGGCACTGCCCTTTCTTGGTAATTAAACATGATTCTCGGTAAAGCCATTTTAACATGCTGTGCATACCATCACTTTCCTTTTTGCATTCAAAGATAGCCTCGGTCTTAAATTAACAAAAAACGCCGGGCTTCTAGAAAACACTTTCTGTGAATGGTACAAATACAAAAAAGACATTTCATTTTGAAGTTTTTTTTTCTTATAATCTCATTTCCTTCAGAATTAATTATTAAATGTTTTGCTTCAATAATTTGTCAAAATTACTACATGGAACTTAATAGCGTTTTTGATAGAATCTGAAATTCAAATTTAAGAGACTTTTGTGAATTCATTAATTCTAAATGCAAAGTATTAATGGTTCGAATTTTTTTAATTTCGAGATGTTGCGAATAATAGTTTTATCCGAAAATTTACGGGCCTTAAATATGCCGAATTTCTAAATAACTTTTTTTTTACATTCTCATCCTTATGAGAAGCTATTGGTTTTATGTAAAATTTGACTTAGTCGGTTTTCATCAAATCTCCACGTTTTGAGACCCCCTGTCTGTAGTATCGTGTAGGCACGATAACTTTCGAAAGATTGATCAGATTGGATTGTGCTTTGGCACACGTTTTTAAGGCCTAAAAAGAAAGAACGAGTTCGTTAGCCAGCTATTTTGGATGAGAATTTAAAAAGTTAGAGCATTTTCAGAATTTTTTTAACGATTTTTTTCAAGGTTTAAAAATTCTATTTGCGGCTATTCATAGTACTCGGAAACTTGAACAATTTATCCTAATGACTTTTTTCGATAAAAATAAAATTATCAGAGTTATAGTTACGCCTACCCTGAAAGGGAAATGGCTTAATGGTATAGCATTTTCAATATCCAAAAAAACAAACGAAAATGAACATTTTAAGCCAAACAGCGCACGATATATGAAAAAAAGTCAAGAGAAGAAAAACGTTGCTTTTTGAAAGCCCTATAAGATCATCATAACAACTTTTTGAATTTTGCCGAAAAATCTAAAATTTAAATTTTGATCGCACAAAGAATAATGAAAAATAAAAAATTCTATTTTGCGGTCGAACTATGCAAGATACGAAAAAAAATGAATCAACAAAAATTGGGCACCCAGAAAAGATCTACAAATTTGTTATTAATCACTTTTTCATAGGACAGGTAGTTTTTGTTTTATTCGTAAAAAACATTAAAAATAAGAAAATTCAATTTCTGGACAAGCGGCGCCAGCTACGAAAAAAATAATAAGACAAAAGTTATTCACACAAAGAACACCTACAAATTTGTTATTGATAATTTTTTGATATGATGCGTAGTTTTTGTTCTATTCGTAAAAAACAACAATAAAAATAAAAAATTAAATTTTTGAACAAACGACACAAGCTATGCAAAAAATGAATAGACAAAAGTTGTTCTTCCAAAAAGAGTAAGAACTCATCTGAATTTGTCATAAATAATTTTATTGATAGGACGCGTAGTTTTTGTTTTAATCGTAAAAAAAACATTAAAAATAAAAAAATTAAATTTTTTGAAAAACGACACAAGGTACGAAAAAAAATTAATAAACAAAAGTTATTCACCCAACCAAGAAGGATCTACAAATTCGTTATTAATAATTTTGAGATAGAACGAGTAGATTTTCTTTTAATCGTAAAAAAAAGTTGTTGACAAAAGTTGTTCCACCAAAAAATATCCACAAATTTGTTATAAACTCTTGTTAAAAAAATATATTAATAATTAAAAAATCAACTTTTTGGGAAAAGGACACAAGCTAGAATGATATTTTATTTGACTAAATTTTTCGCCTAAATTATATCTAAAAATTTGCTCAGAACTACCTTAGGCTAGGATGCGTATTTTTAGTTTTAATCGTAAAAAATAACATTGAAAATAAACAAATTGAATTTATGGAAAAACAACACAAGTTGCAATAAAAGGTTTGATAACAATTCGCAAATATTAAAGTAATCGTGAAGAATAAAATTTGTACTTCATTTTGTAATATCTGAATAAGCAGCTTCAAACCGAGGTACAGAAATAAATATAATATATATTTGATATAATAGAGTTGAACATAATGTAGAAAAGGTCGCATTTTGGACAAAATCGAGTGCGAAGCACGAGATACGTGATGAGAATGTGTTCGTTAAAACCGAAGGAGCTCTAACAAAAGAGAATTCACAATTACTAAATTACAGTTTTCAATGCGTTGACCTTTAATTTTAAAAGGCCTGCACACAAATGTGAGAGAATTACAAAGACCGAGCGCGTAGCGTCAGATAAACAAATCATCGAGCGCGAAGCGCGAGATAATTATATTTTCGAGCGCGAAGAGCGATTACCAACAGTCGCGCATGCAAACTTGCGAGCCGCGCGCGCAGCGCGCGATGAGAATGCGCCTGCGCGGCGAGCAGATTTTTTAAATTTATTTTTGTCAAAAAAAAAAAATTATTTTTATTTTTAGGAATTGCAATAGGAGCATTTTGTGGTGGTTGTCCAAATTTGATCGTTGGATTCTTATTGTTTTATTTTCAGGAATTCTGTACATTAAGTTTCAGATTGTAATATGTTTTTAAATTGAAAGATTAGATAAAAAGTTCTATTTTAAAAGACTTTTAATTTTATAGTTTCTAATTTTAGATTTGTATGTAAATATTTCAATTTAAAAGCTTATTCAGATTGGAAGGAAAATATATGAAGTCTTTACGAATACCTACTTTAAAGTTGTATTTACAAAGAGAGATTAAAAAAAATTAATATTATTGGATTTTAAACGATTTTAAATTATAAGTCTTTAATATATTTTAGTTCAATGAAATATGAACACCAGAGAGATGCCAATTTTCTTCCTAGTATAATTTCCAGTCCAAAACTACACCCTGTGTCAAAAAAATTATTTACTTTTTGATCATTTCTTATTTTTATCTCATCACCAAATTGGAATATCGTAAAATCCATTCGAGGGATTATTTAAAATCTCCCAAGAAGCTTATAAATTAAATTATTAAATAAAATTGAAAAAATTACCACATTAAATTAGAAATTACAATTTTCACTATTTAAATTCGGAAATATTTTTAAAAGTATTTTTAAGATTTCAAACGATCTCTTATATGGATTTAACGACATTTCCATTTGGTGACGAAATAAAAAAACCGTACGTAATTTGTTGTGACACAGGTATTTACACTGAAAATGATACTAGGAAAAAAATGTTCATATTTCCACAAGCTAAAATATCTGTTTCCCTTCCCTTAAATTAAAAGCATTAACATAAAGTTTGAACTATTAAGGGTTTGTTATTGAAAAAATTCTAATTGCAAGTCCGTAAAATTGTTTTTTTTTTAAATTTCAATCTTTAAAACCTAATCAAGTTGAAAGACACAATAAGTAATTTATATTTGAAAGTCGTAAGTATGTGGAAAATTTATTCTGAGACTCTATTGTTGATGCTTATCAAACGATCAAGATATTGGAAATTCCAAATGAAAATAAATACGTTCAAAGCAGTCTGAAAAACAGATAAAACTTGGTGTTCATTCTTAAACCTCTAACGGAATTAAGATTTGTTTTAGGTTATAACAAATTTAACTTAACATAAAAAAAATTTCTTACACACGCACAATTTTCTTATTCATTTAGTATTTAGCAATGTGACTTTTCAGTTTGATCCCCTATCTTTAATCCGATTCAAAATTGAATGTAACTTAAAATTTAGTACACTTGTAAAATTCCAGGTTTGGAATTGAGAGATAAAACAACGTGACAATCCTTCTCGCATATTTTATACAGTCCTGTTTTTAAGTGACACACTTTTAGTTTCCGGAATAATTCTTTCGGTTGAAATTCCTAGTGATTTACAACTTGAACTGCAGTTTGCAAAAAAGTCGATAAAATACCGGTTTTTGGGACAAGAAATGCAAAAAAAAATGCAATTAAATATGCGAATGAAAGGTCCCCACAAGTGCTTGTAAATTCCTGAGCTTCAGGAGGGGTGTAAGGAGAAAGAAATTGTATTGAGACAAGTGGATTCCGGATTCCGAGACTATATAGTCCGATGTCCTTTCTTACTCAGGAGACCGAAGAGCCGAGGCCAAACGCGTTTTCACTTTCGATCGATGCTTTCGAGGATTTTGTAAATCATACTTGAATTTAATACCTGCTTGAAACTCGATTTTCCCGATTAAATTCCTACCTGAATTCCAAAAGTTATATCACCGGACATAAATTGTCTGATAAAGGTTAATATCAAAATATAGTATAAGATGAATCATATTTTTCATTTTCTTCAACAGTTAAATCTCGAAATTTGTTTTGAGTTGGAGCTTTTGTACGCTCTTGAAATCTATTGGGCTTCATTTGGAAGCTTTCAAATTTAAGTACAAAGAGCTTCTAAGCAATTCTAAGCATTTATTTAGTAACATCAAGCTTTTATTTTTGAAGTAAAAGCTCTTTAAAGCTGAGATTTTTAACAATTAATACATTTTGTTTAATTCAGATGTTCTAAATTCTATACGAATAAACTTTAAAACTAAAATCCGGTCAAATCTGAGAGGATTCAAATCCAAGTTTCTTTGAGTTCTAAATTTAGAAATACAGTCCAAACTCCGAGCATTGCCGCCCCGAGCATTGCCGCTTGCCCGGTTTCTCGCTCGAGCGCTACCCGATGAATTTCATAGCTAACGCCCCGAGGTAGTGTTGCAACATCGAATAAAAAACATCGATGTTTTACATCGATGGAGCATCGAAAGAAACCATCGATGTTTCCGATATATCGGGTTATTTTTAAGAAACATCGATGCATCGAAAAAAAAACATCGATGATTTAAAAATAACATTCTTTTAATGTAATATATTAAATATGTAATATAAATAGATATTAATATTAAATATATTATAAAATATTATATAATATAAATATAAAATAATATAAAAATGTAAATATAAAAAATATCAATATTGTATATGATATTTTAAATAAAATATATTAGTGGTTGCATATGAAGCAATCTTTTCAGATTATTACATTTTCCAAATAGGAAAAGAAATAATAAAGAAAAAAATGTCAAAATTTCTAATATTTTAAAAACGTCCTTCGTAACAATATTTAAATAAAAAAGGATTCTTTCCAGAGGGCTGGCTCAGGTTGACTCTTCCCCTTCGCTCCCTCTTTTTTTGTTGTTGTGTAATTGTCTCTAATGAGACGGACAGGGCGCAGTTTTGGAAATCTAATTTTGATTTGTGAATTTTTTCATGCTCTGATTTCGGTTGCATAAAATCATTCATAAAAAAGTAGATTTCAATTCGATCTTAAATGAATTTTTAAATAGAGACACATAACGAGATTCTTTCCAATCTGCAGGGTTGCTTATAATATAATATAATATTTATTATAATAATAATTCTGAGAGTTCTTTTAATTAAAGACAAACAAATTTTTTTACATTAATTTATATCGAAAGAATCCTTTTTTATTTAAATATTGTTACGAAGCATTTTTTTTAAATATTAGCAATTTTGAAAAATGTGTTTTTTTTTTTATTATTTCTTTTCCTATTTGGAAAATATAATAATCTGAATAGATTGGTTCAGAATCAACCAATAACTTCAGATCTGGAAATTTATATGACATCTTGGTACTTATCCAATAATAAGGTTGCCAGAAAGATGTGCATATTAAATTAAAATGTGAGCCTGATGCTTATCATACTTGTCAGTCAGCCCCGGCATTTTTCCTATTGGCCGACAGAAAGGCTGCGGCTTGCGATACCTCGTTTGTTTCACCATGGTATAAGACAACGTTTTGGTTGGCTAATTTGAAAATTTGTTAACCATCGGAAAGAAAACATTGATGTTTAAATCGATGGATCGAAAGTAAAACATCGATGCAAAAACATCGATCATCGCAAGGAAAACATCGATAGTTCCGATGTTTCCGCAACGATGTTGCAACACAACCCCGAGGATTGCCGGGAGCGAAACGGCCGAATCTGAAGGTTTTTTTTCGGCCAAAATCTTGAAGTTTTTCAGTCAAACAAATTTTTCATTTGTTTACACATATAAGAAATCAATATGAATCACGTTTGTACACATGTATGTACACTACGTACATATAACGATTTTCGAGATAGATTTTTAACCTAACCGACGCGCGACAATGCTCGGAGTTTGTCAGCTCCATTCTTCTCCACGCATTCGAGCGTCAACGCGCTTAGAGTGGGGGTTTATGGCTTATTGGAATTGTGCTCCCCTGCAGCCCCGAAAACGACAATGCTCGGAGTTTGGACTGTACCTATATTATACAAATTCTACACTTTCAAATGGAAAGAAATAATATTTCTCTATTTGTTCAAGTTTTTCATATTTCAAATTGAAACATTTTCAAATCTAAAACTTTCACATTGAAAAGTTTTTTTATTAAAATCTGCCTAAATCTGAAAAGTTTTGAAATTTAAATGTTTTCAAAATTAAAGATCTAAAATTGAATTCTCATTAGGCATTTTTCTATTGACATTTTTGTTCCATAGTCTTATGCCTTCAAATTAAAATCCCCAAATAAGTTCTAAGGTTTATAATTTAACTATCTTTAAACTATAAGCTCTGAAACTGGATATTTCAACTTTGAAAGTCTCAAAAAAAACTTTCAGTAAAGAAAACATAATTTTTATGGTTTCTTAGGAAATCCTTATAATCTTGTGCCAGCGACTCTTTTCTTTTAGTTCGATTTTCTTCGGAGATAGTTCAAATTGAAACACTTGATATGTAGAATTGAGAGAAAATAATAAATTTGCTATGTTACAGTTCCTTTTTTTATCAGTGATTATGAAATAAGAAAAATGAAGAAAATTTGTTCCTTAAACCCCTATGCTGGAAGCTTTTCTTTTAGCTCGATTTTCCGTGAGAATGGCTCAAATTGAAGCTTTTTATACCTTTAATTATTGACATAGAGAATAAATTTGAGTATGTTATAATTTTATTTTTGTTATATCAATAGTTCAAAATTATAAAAAATAAGAGTAATAGGGAAATTTTTGTTTTCAAGACCCCAATGCTGCAAACTTTTTTTTAGTCCGATTTTCTTGGGGAATAGTATTTAATTACTTTATTAACATTACTAAATTTCGCAATTTTTACGAAGAAATTAGCAATAAACAAAATTCGCTTGCGGATCTCTTCTCGGACTGATTTTTATTTATAATATTTTTTCTTCGAAATCAAAAACTCCTGCAATTTTTCGAAATTGAAAATATTCGAGGTTGAATTGTTCCAAATTGAAGCTTATTCATTTTGGAATTTTAAAATTTTCGAATTGAAATCTCTTAAAAACCTAAAGCTTTTAAATACCTTGAAAGCACTCAAAGTGAACAATACTTTAAACTTTAAATAATGGAATAATTTTATAGGTCTTACCTTCCGAATCAAGCTCTGTTAAAAGTCTGAACATCTTTTAGTTTGATTTCTTTTTAAATTTCAACTAAAATTTGTATCTTTCAAAATAAGTGTTTCAAAGGTTCTCTTACCAAAAAATGGTCATAATGGGTCCAAACATTTTTATGAATATTCCGAGCCTGAGCTACATGAACTACATTCAGAAAATATTGGAATTTAACAACGAGAAAAATCGCGTGGATGTTTATGAAATAGTGAACCATTATTTTGATGAAAAGTACAATGAAGCACAAGTTGGTTTTGTAAATGGGACTTGCGACCCAAATAGGTAAATTGAATCCCATGCCTCCGGGCTTTTGAAATTGACCCCAGAAAATGCCCCAAAAGATACAAAACAGCAGTTTTATGTAAAATTCGTGCTAAAGTCGGTATTTTTTTTTCGACATTAATTATTTTTATTCGATAAGTGACAAGTTTTAAAGTATTTTCTAACTAATTATGAATAATTCAAACAAATATTATTTGCTTAAACAATACTTGTTCCAGTAAATCGTGAAGTTATTATTTTCTGGAATAAATCAATGACGCAGATAATAAATGTTAAGAGTGATATTTTTGTTAAAGACAGTTTACAATTAATATCACTTGCTCTTTTTCATATAGGAAAAGTGGAGAAAAATCTAGTTTTTTCATATATTTTACACTATGTCGCTTATTAATCTGTATTTTCTTATATTACAACGAAAATGACCTGAAAAAATAACTATCCATAACGCAACTGAAAAAAATTGTTAAAAAAATGATTATTGTTTACAAAATTAGGATATAAGTTCTGAGATAAGAAAATACTGAATAATAAGCGACATAGTGAAAGTGTAAGAGATTCGAAAAAACTATAATTTTCTCCACCTTTGCTATGAAAAGACGTGAGTGAATAATTCTTAATTGTTTAAATAATTGAAAACTGTCTTTCACAAAAAATATAACTCTTAACATTCATTAACTGCGTCATTAACTTCAGAAAATAGTAAGTTTCCAAGATATAGAGGGGAAAAATTGTTGAAGCAAATGAAAATTGTTTAAACAATTTGCGAACTGTCTTTTACAAAAAGTATAAATTTTACCATGCCTAAATTGCGTTATTAATTCCAAATTGTAGGCACTTTTCAAGATCTACAAGGGAAAAAATTGTTCAAACAAATGAAAATTGTTTAAATAATTGCCAAATATCTTCAAAAAATATATTACTGTATTATATATATATATATATATATATAATTATACTGTATTAATTCACGGTTTACTTGGAAAGAAATTGTTTAGATAAATGAGTATTGTTTAAATAATTACCATAATGTTCAACAAGAAATATTACACTTGATATTCATAAACTTTATAATTTATCACGAAAACTAGTAACTTTTTACTATTTACTGAAAAAAACTGTTTGAACAATTAAAAATTAGTTAAATAATACTTGGGAACTTATCACTTATCAAGTAAAAATAATTAATTTTGGAAAAATAAAAAAAAATATCGTCTTTAGCATGAATTTACATAAAACTGCTATCTTGCATTTATTTTTGGAGCATTTTCCGGGCATAATACAAGGGGGTTGAGGGGGTCAAAATTAAAAGTCATTGGGTGGAAATTATTGATTAAACATTCCTTAAGTGATGACTAAACTTTAATTTCCAAAAAGTTAAAAATAAGTCCTTGAAGGTTCCCGGGCATAAGGGCGTTAGTGCTAAATCTCGAATTTTGCAGAAGACACAAAAAACTGTATAACTTTGATGCACTTGATTTTTCTTAAACAAAAATGTGCTATTACATAACTCTATCAAGCCACGAAAGTAACATCTTGAAAGACGCAACCACCTCCGAGTAAATGGTGCGGCGCGCCCCCGAAAATGAAAATATTAGGGTAGGGTGGGGCGAGATGAGCATAGGGGGTAAGATGAGCCACTCAATTTTCTCGCAGGCCATGATTTTTTTTGTAACTGTTCTTTGTACCAATATCAGGAAGAACGTTATCAAACTTCTTTTTAAAAAATTTTGGCCTAATGTTGAATAAATTTTGAAAAAACTAAAGTAAAAATTTCAAGACTTGTATTCTGCTATTTTGCATTTGTTTAGAAAGTCCAAGAATCACACAAAATCACATATTAGATGTTTTTCCAGTGGTTATTTAGATAGCTTATTTATTAAACCTTAAGTTTTCAACAGATTTTTATATAATTGTAAAACAGAAATAGGTGCAATTTTGATTTCACTTGCAAGTGTCATATAGGGCGGAATGAGCCACTGTTCTGGGGCGGAATGAGCCACCTCTTTCTGTGCATTAACCTAACCTCTTGTGTAGCGGTCAGTAGGTTAAGATGCAATGTTTCATAGTATCAGATTGTGCAGTGTGTTAATTATGGTGCAAACGTATAAAAAACTAATCTTGTCGAAAAAAATGCGCAGAAAAAGTTTGACAGCTGCACTGCTATAGGTCTGTATTAGAAAATAATGTGTGTTGCTGGCAACCAGAAGAGAGCACTTGAGAGCACTGTTTTTCTGGTATATTTCTTAAGTAACTTTGTTTGAAAACTCGTAAAATGCTATAAAAATGAAAAAATATGGTTGTGGTTGAAAAATACGGCAAAAATATTTTAAAAACGGCTTAAAACCTCAGTACATATGAAATTCAGCGTCATGTAGTAGATCAGTCTAGTATTTGGGAGTTTTCTTACTGTAGAATTTTACTTTTACTGAGACAATGTACACGGGTGAGTCGAAAAATGGTTATATTAATTTTTGTAATACAATTATTAAAAGATATGCAGATATAAATCGTTTTTCTATTCACTGTTTGTAGAGTTAGTTACGGTAGAGGTTAGGATTAAGGATTGCATCTTTTTAACGTTAAATACTTTAAATGTTTCGTAAAATTTTTGAAAAATATGTGTAACATATGTTTTTGTTTCATAATACTCTAATTTAACAGTACTCTTACTTATAAATAATATATAATAAGTCATTTAATTAAGTGGCTCATCGCGCCCCACTGCCTGGCTCATCCCGCCCCAGGCATGGGGCGATATGAGCCAAGCGCACTACTTTTTCATTTTCGTTTCTAATTCCGCATATACTTTTTTATTTACTTCTATCTTGGCAAAATTACAATTAAAAATGTTTGTACACTCAGAAAAAAGTTTGGTTGATTCAACAAAAATTTGGTTGGATCAAACAAATAAATACATTGCTATATGGTCAATCAAATGTTTGGTTGATTTAACCAAATTTTTTGGTTAATAAAGTTTGGTTGATTTTAATAAATATTTTGGTTGATTGTAATAAATATTTTGGTTAATTCAACTAAATTTTTTTGTTAATTCAACAAATATTTTGGTTGTTTCGTTCAATCAAAATGCATCTAGATCTTGACTTTTAAACAATTGTATTCTAGGACAAAAGCTTTTGATAAGCATCACTTGCAGCATTAGAAGTCCGAACATTCACCCAATTTGACAGAAAGGCTTTTTCCATACGTATTTGTGTGGGGTTCTGTCATAACTTATGAATTTTGAGGTTGGATTGCCTGCACCGGTGTGAACAGTGCGAACTAAAGGTTGCACTTAGGTTCAAAATGTGCTGCATACTTTTTCAGAACGGAGTTTTTTAAAAACGTGGACATTGTTAGTGTCCATTTGTTCGTATTTTTTCACTAATTCGCGACACGACGGCGATGTACGATGAGAAACTTTTCGACACGGAAACTGGTCACCGGCGTGGGCTGACATCATCTGTTTCGATATGTTTAGTGTAGTTAATGAAAGTATTTGGTAGAATCAACCAAATTATTTCGTTACTTCAAACAAATCATTTTCTAATAATTAATATATTCCGCTCAACACATTTATTTGCTTGAATCAAATAAACATGCTCAAATAAATAATTACTTTTAACTGAACAAATTAATTCGTTGTGTTTTTTAAAAATAACCAAAGGTTTATTTGCGCTGACCAAATTTTTCCGTTTCAACAAACAAATAAGGTTGAACAAACTGTTTTGTTGAATCAACTCAATCTTTTCTCTGAGTGTAGAATATATGTAACGACTTACTTTCCAGCAATAAATTAACAGATTTTAAATACTGACGTGAAAAAGACAACTATGCTCATCTCGCCCCACCCTACCCTAATACACAAAGAGTTGCATAATTGATTTATTTTGTTATTAAAAAAAAAAACAAGAAATTACTTTCGAGCTATTTGCGTCCGTGTAAGGGTTACGGCAGAATTTAAGACCAATAAACAAGTGTAATCCATTTCGATTCGCTAAAAAACTATGACTGATCTAAGAATATATATTATTTTGTCGAAAAATTTTTTTCTTTGGACAAATTGCTATAAATTGCACCGGAAAATTCAAAAATCACGCAAAGCAGCCCCCTGGAACTCTGAGTTGAAAATGTACAATGTGTTGACGGTGGCCGTGTGGTGGCGCCAGCTATGCAGTTGGCCTATGATCGTTGCAAATGCATGGCAAAATAATAAAATTTAATTTAATATATATACCATTAAACCATTTCCCTTTCAGGGTAGGCGTGACACTACCCGATTCGGGTAGTGTTTCTAGGTTTTTCTTGTAGTTATAAATAACTACAAGTGTGGGCTCACCACACCCACGATGTGCCAACAGCACTCATGTCAGTATTCTTGAATGGTCACCCATCCAAGTACTAACCGCGTCCAACGCTGCTTAACTTCAGTGATCTGACGAGAACTGGGGTTTTCAGCACATTAAAAGTACATTAGTGACAGTGTCAAATAATCTTTGAGTGTTTTAAGTGATCTTTGGGACATTTGTCATCTTCTAAGCGAAAGAAATCTGAGAAAAACTTCTTTCAGATGTAAAAATCTGCATTTATTTACCGATGCTCCAAAATACCCCCAGTGTTAAAATTTTGAATAAAAAATGGCGAAGTGCGTTTGTTTTGACTGTAAATCGGGATACAAAAGTAATCGGGAGCAGGGCAAAGATAACAAAATACAATTTTTCAAAGTGTCAAATGATCCAAATATTATTAAACAATGGCAAATAGCTATTTTAAGGGATGATGTCAAACTGAAGCCTGGTGATGCAGTTTGTTCGTTGCACTTCAACCCAGGAGATATCATCGGAGAAAAGGTTTTTGTATATTAGATTATAAAAAAATGATATCTTAATATATTTTCAGGGTGACAGCTGAACCGGGAAATGACCGGGAATTTTGTGAGACCGGGAAATGGCCGGGAATTTCATGAGACCAGGAAAAACCGGCAAATGACAGTGAATTTATTTTTGACAGGGATTTTTTTTCAAATATTTAGAAAAAAATCGGTCCAAGTTTGATTTCAACAGTTTTTTAAATAATTAGTTGAATTGTTATGTGTTTCAGTTATGATATCATTCAGTTTACAATGCGTAATTCAAAAATCTTTCACTTGAAAATTTTCTATTTTAGATTTAAATTTTTTAATTATAGAAGCATTTGAAATCGAAAATTTTGGATAAAAAATTTTTCTAGTTGATCAACTGTGAATATAAATTATAATGATTTTTAAAATTGAACTGTGCATTAAGAATTAGCAAGTGAATAATAATTAATTTTACAAGGCGATTCGAAATCAGTTCAAAATTTAAGACTTTCCAGAATTAACGTGAGATTAAACTGTTCAAATTGGAAAGTCTTAGTAGTTAAACAAATGGAAACGCATGATTGAAACTTTATGAACTATTTAAAATTCTAAAATAACTTCAAAACAATATATCCATACTTAAAGACTTTTTATTAAATTTAAAAATATTTTTTTAGTCTAAAATTTGAAACTTTAGAATTTGAAATTTTTTAATTAGGAAAAATAACAATTTTGCTTAATATTTAGAATTTTTTGACTGTTCATTTAAAATCCATAATTGTAAATCAAATATTCAAAATTAAACAAAAAAACTAAACTTTGAAAGTAACAATTTTAATTGTTCTATTTCAAAAAATTTAATTTGCAAGTAAAATTGTTGAATTTTGATGTATAATAAATATTGAACACCTATTATTATTATTCCTAGAAAAAATTCAAGTAAGTTGAATTTAGTTTCAATTTAAAATTTGAAATGATTTCGAATAATTTAAACAAAGTGTGTACGTACACTGACAAAATTTGGTTATTCGTATCGTAATTTCGGTGCAAATAGCCCACGGTTTAAATTGAAAACAAAATATAGATTTGTGCAGGTTTCGAACAAAAAATGTAGAAGATTTTTAAGAATTGTAAAAGGCTTCAAAATAATAAAAAACCTTTTCTTAAGATTCCTAGGAAAATTGAAAATGACTTTATTTTGGAAAATTAATTTTAAGAGAATATTTAAAAAGATTGATAAAGATTTCTGAAATGGTTACAAATGAATCTGGAAGATTTTAAGGAAATATTTTTAATTTTGCAGGATTTAAACAAAATTTTGGGAAGAATCCGAATCATTTTGAAAGATGTTTAGAAGGACTTATTTAAGACATTTAATAAAATCTGTTAAAATATTTAAAATTTTATATACTAGATACAAATTATTTAGAAAGAAAATACTTGTATACAAATACTAAGAGGCATACGAAATTTATATATAGTTATACATATATAAAATTGATTATTTTCTGTTAAAAAATTGTTATTAATTTGTTGCTGCGGTGAAAGCATATGTATGTTTAATACTTAACTTTCACTAAAAACTTATGTATATGTATACAAAAATGTTTCATTCTATAACTTAGATATTATTTTAATAATTTTACCTACCCTCTCTCTAAGAAGTTGATTAAAATACATAATTTGTTTATTAAAATATTTGAAAATCCGAAATGAATTTAAATTAATAAATAAATAAAGTAAGTGTTATATTATATATTATATAATGTAATAAGAAATATTATATAATATAATAAAAAATATTATAAAATTTAGACTATTTTCTTTTCGGATATTTAAAAATTACACAAATAATGATATGTCTGATTTAATTGCGCATGAATAATAATTTGTTGTAGTTAGTAGGAATGCATTGGGATTTACGTCTAAAAGCAGTAAATTTTACTATTTTTGCAAATTATTTTCAACTCAAAAGATTAAAAAAGTCTTAAAGATCATTATATTTTACCCAGAACTATCAGAAAATGATTTTTATTTTAAAAACTTTTCTTTTTTAACACTTTCGCCATGCATTATTTGAATTCTAGGCCAACTGCATAGCTGGCGCCACCACACGGCGACCGTCAACTCTCATGACAATATTTTCCGCAGGCCTCCACAGAGAAGTGGCATGGGGCTGACGCAAAGATGTCATTGTACGTCGTTGCGTCCGCCTGATTCGTTTTTGGATGTATTTGCGTCCACGGGTTGCCCCTATTTGCGTCCGGACGCAAACTGGAACTTGCACCATTTTGCGTCCACGTGATAATAAATCGTTCGGTCGCAAATAGGGACAGAATTTGTAGGACCCTATTTGCGTCCGCTCTTCAAAGGTTATTATAGACTCGAATTATTCCGATAAAACTTATGTCACTTTATAGGCTGTACCGCAGGAAAAAAACAGTGCATATCGAAAGAGAAATATTTTTCACATCACTTACGACAATTTTCAGCATAAATACACTCACAGTTCAATTATTTCGAATATTTTAAACATACGGACGCACGCATGTACATCAAAATGTTGTTGCACTACTTATAGCGACTATTGTGTGAAATAAATAGTTCACTGACAATTCGTGTGATGAAATCAGATTTTTGAATAGCTTGTTGATTGGAATTGCACACGACACTTGACTTACCTGGTAATTATTTTTCCGAAGCCGCAATAACGACAAAATTGACAGTCCGTTTCACAGTCCACTCTACTAAGAATTTGCGCGCCACTTACGGTGCGCAACATGAAAAATGAAATTCGTGTTATATTTCTAAATTTCGATAAAACAAATATTTGAATGGACGCGCATGTAAATTGTAAATACTCTTCATGAATCAATAAGTATAAAAATTCATTAAATTTACTATTTTTCAATCAGGCTAGAACGCAAATACCAGCATTTACCCTACTTATCTCTATTGAATTTGTGAAAAGAACAGAGAGAAAGATATAATTACTAACTTTATAATACTTTATACTCTCATCGCGCGTCGTGCCCGCGGCTTGCAAGTTTAAGCGCGCCTATGGAGCGCGACTGTTGGTTCTCGCGCTTCGCGCTCTTAAAATTAAAGGTCAAAGCATCGACAACTGTAATTTGGTGATTGTGAATTCTCTTTTGTTAAAGCTCCTTCGGCTTTAACAAAAAAATCATCAGGATAAATTATTCGTCTTTTCGAATACTGTGAACATCCGTATATAGAATTTTCAAATTATAAAAAAAGTGGTCTCAAAAATTTTGAAAATGCTCCACCTTTTTGAATTTTTATTCAAAATGGCTGGCTAACGAACTTGGCCTTTATTTTAGGGCAGTAAAAGAGTATACCAAAGGCTAATACAATCTGTCAATTCTTTTGAAAGTTATCGTGCTCACAGACAGACAGACATACAGACACCTTCGTGAAAACATGTTTTTCGGGTTCAGGGGGTCTCAAAACGTCGACATTTGACAAAAACGGATGGGGTCAAATTTTACACAAAACCAGTACCTTCTCTGATGAGAATGTAAAAATACTAAACATGGATTTTGACCCACTACTAATATTGAACTGTACCATAATCTTCCATAGACATGAGTTAGATCAAAACAATTAGTTTAAGCCAATAAAACGCATTTTTGAAAGGACCCCGCACCAAATGTACAGAAAAAAGCCTTATGATAAAAA
>CAKNYM010046302.1:4312-17596 GCA_932195095.1 Andricus curvator
TGGTAATTCATATATTTTGAAAATCGGCTTTTTATAGTAAAACTTTTTTCATTATTATAATTCAAAGTTGATGCAAGAACAGAAAATATGTGTTGATTTGAGACAAATCGATTGACCTATAAGATTGATAAATTTTATTGAAGAGTAAGGAAGCTATAGTAATGCATAATATTTGGAAATACGGTTTTTTATAGTAAAACTTTTTTCACTAACATAATTCAAAATTGATGCAGGAACGGAAAAGATTTCTTGATTCGAGGCAAATCGATTGACCTATAATATTAATACACTTTATCGAAGATTAAGAAAGTTATGCTCATTTATAATATTTGAATCATCTGTTTCAAACAGAAAAACTTTTTTCATCGACATAATTCAAAGTTGACGCATGAATAAAAAAGACTTTTCGATTATAGAATTTCAAATAGAATAATTCTGACAATTTTTGTGAAGAAATCATAAAGCTGGGAAAGGGATAGGTTTGTGACAGAACTTTCCGCTTCCTTTTTCCAGTTCGAAAAATTATAATTTCGAATACAAAATTTGATTTGTCTTTTTATTTAAAAAATTGTTTCTATTATTTTGTAATTTTGTATTTTTTGTAAATTCCTATTTTTGAATTGATCAAAATGAAGACTTTGGTTTGTCTATTATTGAAAAAAATAACTAATGCTTCCTCTATGAGGAAACAAATACATTTGCTAACGGGAAGAAAAGTGCTCGTGAAATGAGCACCGTATAATTATACATACAAACAAAGTGGAAACACTCGAGATCGAATTCACATCTAGTTTGTAAAGTACGCCAGACCCTCGGTTTAGGACCTCGCGGTTTAAGCCTTTCTAGAACTGCTGGCCCAAGCCGTTTCTCGGGCTCGCGGAATCGAGGGAAGGTCTTCGTAGCTTACAGTCTCAGTCGGGTGTCCGTCCGTCATACTTTTTTCCAAGGAAAGGAAATGAGGGATGAGGGATGAGGGCGTAGCATAATTGATGATGAAATAAGGAATGGAAAACTAGGGGAAATGAGTGGAATGGGGTTGTAGGGGAAGTTAGTAGAAGTGAGAGGAGAGGAAGTGAAGGGAAATGAGGAAAGGGGAAGTAGGTGAAGTTGGTGAAAATGAGGGGGGAGCAGAGGAAGTATGGAAAATGAGTAGAGGGGTAGAGGGGAAGTTGGGGAATGAGAGGTAGGGAAGTAGGAGAAATAAGGAGAAATTAAGCGAGGATAAGAGGAGAAAATTAGACCTGGGAAGGAAATGGATTGGCATGAGTGGAAGTAGAGCATATTAGAGGAGGCAAAGGAAGGACAATAGGAGCAGGGGAATCAGACAAAATCAGGAGAGGGAAAGTAGTGGAAATTTGGGGTGAATAATAAGAGAAGATGATGGGATCGGAAGTCGGGTAAATGATGGTAGGTGAACTAGGATAATTGAGGGAAAATACAGTTGTAAAGGAAGTGAAGGCAAGTTAAAGGAGAGTAGTAGTGAAAGTAAGGAGAAATGAAGAGAAGAAAAGTGGAAGATTTAGGAGATAATAAAAGGAAAGGAAGTTGAGGAAGTGATGAAAAATGAATATAGGTGAAGTAGGGAAAGTAAGGAGAGACTTTGGGGTGGGGGAAGTCAGGGGAAATTAAGATGTGGGAAAGATAGTGGAAATAAGGGGAGAAGAAGTAAGGCGAAATGTGAGAGTGGGGTGGAGGTAGTAGGAGAAATTATAGGAGAAGAAGTAAGAGGAAATGAGAGTTGATGAAGTAGTTCAAGTAAAAGAAAGGTTAGTAGGAAGTGCGGGTGAGTAGGGAAAGGGAAGTGATGGCTGGGGGAGGAAAGTAGGGGAAGGGGAGTGTTGGCTTGGAAAGTGAGGAGAGGTGGAAGTATAAATAAAAAGTTTTGGGTGGGAGCGGAAGGGGGAGCGAAGATTGAAGTGTGGGGAGGGGAAGTATGGGGTGTGGGGAAGGGAAATTATAGGAGGGGGAATTTTGACTAATTTTTCGGTCATCCAGTTCTCCACTGCCACCATTCGCTCTGCTTAAAATGAAAATTATAAAAATGTCATTTAATTTTCTGTAATCTATTATGAAAAATTTTCCCATTGCTTTTATTAGAATATACAGAATCAAGGTACCTGAATGGAAATCTACTTAGTCATTAGAGGAGTATTCCGATAGGTCATACATATTCATCTCAAGCATGTGTCTATTCGAGACGCGTAAAACAAAACACTGATTAACGCACCCACTACCTTGATTGGCACTTCTGGTCCAGAGAACTGGCACCAATTTCCTGCCTATTAGTCTCTAGAAATGCTCAGTCTCAAGTTAACAGAAAAGGAAAAAGAGGAAGGAAATAAAATAAAAAATTCTGTTTTTTTAATTAAAACCCGGAAAATGGGGATCAGGGGCCGCCCAGAAACTACTATACCAATTTTGGTCCTTATATAATAATAAGCTTTTCTACCAAAGAGATGAATGTTCAACCAAGAAGACGAATTATCAACAACGAAATTAATTTTTAACCAAACAGTTGCATTAACAACGAAGCAGGTGAACTTTTAAGTAAAATAGACGAATTTTCAGAAAAATAGTTGAAGTTTTAACTAAATTGAATTTTTTATTTTCCAGAAAAAAGGCAATTTTCAATCCAAAAGGATACATTTTCGGCAAAACAGCTAAATTTGTGACCGAAAAAAAAGTAAATTTAGCAGTCATTGAATTCTCAACAAAATAATTGAATTTTTAAAAGAATATTTAAGTTTTTAACCAATTTTTGTATTTTCAACGTGCGAAGATGCATTTTTAAAAGAATGGTCAAATTTTCAAAACGAAAAGGATTGAAAATCAACAAAAAGCCGTTGCAACAGCAAGCAGTTAAATTTTCAACTTAAAAAGTTGAATTTTTAACAAAAAAGATAAATTTTCAATCAGAATAAATTTTTTTTAACAAACAGTTGAATTTTGTACCAAAAAGGATAAATTTAACAAAATAGTTAAATTTTCAACAAAATATTTAAATTTTTAATCAAATAGTTGTATTTTCAACGTACAAAGATGCACTTTCAATTATATGGTCAAATTTTTAAACAATAAATATTAAAAATCAACCAAAAGCAGTTGCAACTGCAGGCAGTTAAATTTTCAACATAAAAAGTTAAATTTTTAACAAAAACGATGAATTTTTAACAAAAACGATGAATTTTTAATCCAAACGGAAAAATTTTCAACAAGCCTTTTGGACCAAAAAAAAAGACTTTAACAAAATAGTTCAATTTTAAATAAAATAATTAAACTTCAAGAAGGTATATGAATTTTTACCCAAATAGCTGAATCTCTCAACTACAAAAAATTAATTTTCAACCAAAATATATGAATTTTCAATCAAATAGTTTAGTTTTTAACTAAAAAATACAAGTTCTTGACAAGAAATGGAATAATTAAATTTTCAGTTGAAAAAATTACTTTTTAACAAACAAAAAATAATTTTTTTGAAACAATATAGTTAAGTTCTCAAGATAAAAAGTCGAATGTTTTAGAAAAAAGTTGACTTTTTAATAGGAAAATATGAATTTCGAACAAGAAAGTTAATTGTCAGTGAAAAAAATGTTTTTTCAACTAAGAAAATTAGGATTCTATCAAAAAATAGAAACGTTTAATTTTCAGTTTAAAAAAATTATATTTTATGAAAAAAAACTAATTTTGAACAAAAAAGTTAATTTTTCAACCAAAAAAGTGAATCTTTTACCAAGAAAAATAAATTTTTTAGGAAATTTTTGAATTTTTTTCTAAAATCGTTGAGTTTTCAACCAAAAATATAAATTTTTATCAAAAAATTTAATTTTGAAGCTAATAGTTTAATTTTCTACCAATTTTTTTAATTTTCTACTTGAAGAGATGAATTTTCTACCCGAAAATATGAATTTTCAACAAAAATATTAATCTTCAACTAAAATATTAATCTTCAACTAAAATGATGAATCTTGCAACAACAACAAAAACTGAACTTTTTACAAAAAAGTTGTTCAACTTTAGACTAAGTAATGGATTTTTCAACTAATCTTTCTTTTTTTTTTTAAATTCTTAACCAACAAAAAAAAATTTTAACCAAAAAAAGACGAATTTTCAACCAATTAATTAATTTTTCAATTAAAAACATATATTTTCAATTGAAAATATCGATTTTCCACAAAAAATTGAATTCTCCCATTTTCAGTTGAAAAAATTTCTTTTTAACAACAAAAATAATTTTTTGAAACAAATAGTTGAATCCTTAATAAAATAGATAAATATTCAACAAATAAAGATTAATTTTTTACCCAAAAAGACGAATTTTCATCAAAAAAGTTAAGTTCTCAAGCTAAAAAGTCGAATGTTTTAGAAAAAAGTTGACTTTTTAATAGGCAAATATGATTTTTGAACAAAAAAGTTAATTGTCAGTGAAAAAAATGTTTTTTCAACTAAGAAAATTAGGATTTTATCCAAAAATACAACCCTTAAATTTTCAGTTAAAAGAAAAATTAATTTTTATGAATAAAAACGAATTTTGAACAAAAAAGTTAATTTTTCAACCAAAACAGTGAATCTTTTACCAAGAAAAATAAAATTTTCAAGTAAATTAATGAATCTTGCAACAACAACAGAAACTGAATTTTTTACAAAAAAGTTGTTTAACTTTAGGCTAAGTAATGGATTTTTCAACCAATCTTTCTTTTTTTTCAATGCTTAACCAAAAAAAAAGATAATTTCAACCAAAAAAAAAATTATTTTTGAACAAAAAAGACGAATTTTCAACAAAATGGTTAATTTTTCAATTAAAAAAGATATATTTTCAATCAAAAATATCGTTTTACCACAAAAAATGAAATCCTTACATTTTCAGTTAAAAAAATAAATTCTGAACATAAAAAAATTAATTTTCAAGAGAATAGTTACATTTTTGACCAAAAAGATTAATTTTCAACAAAAGCGTTCAATTTTCTAATATAATACATTTTAATACTATTTAAAAAATATTACTCTTTGATATTTACTTATTATTTGTTTATAACTATAAAGCTAAAGATAAGTTGAAAATTTTAGAAAAAAATTGTAACTTCTAGCATTACTCTATGAGATGATAGTTATAAACAATAATGAATTGTTTAAACAAATACCTTGATAACTTTGATTAATTATCATCTCGTTCTTAATGAAAATTTTTTAAAAAGTTGTAAATTTCATTAAAAACCCCAAATTTATAGAATTGTTCTAAGAGAATATTTTCATAAATAATAATAAATTGTTTAAACAATTATTTTTCATCTTTAATTCATTATTTCCTCGCCCTAAATCAAAAATTGAAAAGTTCAGAAGAACAGCGACTTTTTACCTCTATTCTAAGAGAAAATTGATATAAAAAAAAAACAATAATAAATTGTTTAAACAATTATTATTATTATCAACAATATTATAGAATAATATAATATATTTTAACATTCTTTTCAAATTAATTTCAGTATAAAAAAACACTTTTTATTAAATGTATATATATAGAACTAATAAAAAGAATTATTGAATAATGAATATAATAAATAAAAATAAAAATAAATAAAAGAATTGTTATATATAATAGTTTTCATTATACCTTTATACCCTTTTAAATAAATTTAAATAAAAAAACATAATATTATAGAAAATTGATATAAACAAAAACAATTATAAATTGCTTCAACAATTATATTTGTTAACTTCGATTATTATTACCTCACTCTAAGTCCAAAGTTGAAAAAGGATTAGAAATTTCAGAAAAAACCACAACTTTCTAAGATTATTATAAGAGAATATTGTTATAAATCATAATAAATTGTTTAAACGATTTTTGTTATCTTCAATTCATTATTTCTTTGCGCTGATTAAAAGGTTGAAAACATGTTCACAAATTCAGAAAGAAGCACAACTTTCCACCTCTATTTTAAAAGAATATATTTATAAATAATAATAAATTGTTTAAACAATTATTTTATCAACTTCAATTCATTATTTCCTGGCTCTAAATGAGAAGTTCAGAAAAACCGCGAATTTCTACCTCTATTCTAAGAGAAAATTTATATTAACAACAACAACAAATTGTTTAAACAATTATGTTTGTTAACTTTGATTATTATCACCTCACTCCAAGTCCAAAGTTGAAAAAGGATTGGAAATTCCAGAAAAAACCGCAACTGTCTAGCATTATTATAAGAAAATATTGTTATAAATAATAATAAATTGTCTAAATAAATATTATTATAAACTCTTTTTTAGTATTCCCTCGCTCTGACCCTATTCCCTAATCTTCTATATTTTCTTTAGCCTTATTCCCTGTTTTTTTGTGAAGATTTCAGAAAAAGGTAGCTTCAAGATTTGATGAAAATTTGTAATTAGGACTGGAAGAAGGATAAGGAGGCGGAAGTACTGAAAAGGATATGGAACTTGATCTTAAAAAAGGAGGGTCATAAGTAGATCTAAAAGACTATATCGTTTGATCGTTGAACAGTCAGGTTTAGTTCGCAAAGGAGAAGCACTGATTAGCAGGGTCTTATCGTCGTCCAACTGGCAAAGCTCCAATAATCACCTTGAAGCCCCACCAGTTAATCCTCTACTAATTCTCGTCGTGACAGGGCATCCACTTTCATCTACTATCGCCTCGAGCTTCGAAACTCTCTTCGAAATGCTCAAAAAGTCGGTTTGGGCACTTTTTTATTTTCTTATTTCAAAAATAAATTTTCCTTTTTTGATGTGTCCAAATAATAAGGTTCTATTTCGGAGTTTAAAGCTGTAAAGTTCTATCTGAGCCTTGCAAATAAAAAGGTTCTATCTCGAAGCGTGCACGCAGAAAGATTCTATCTCGAGAAGAGTGCTAATGATGGCTTTAAAATGAGCAAGCTTCCAGATCTTGTCACTGAGATGGAACCTTTTCTTTCGGACTGCTGAGATGGAACCTTCTTATCTAGACACGTCGATTTATCTCTTATCTCCTTCGTCTCTATTTTCCTTTCTTTTCTCAACTTCTTTATAAAATTTTTGCTCTTCATGTTTACCTTCTTTCTCCTCTTTCGCCTCTTTTTTTCTCTTTCTCCCTCTTTCCCTATTTTTATGCCACATATTTCATTCTTAGGGTTTGCATTTCATTTGAATTTTTTTAACTATAGAATCGGTAAGAAGCAGGACAACGTTCCCCGCTATAAATTGGTTACGTTTTCAGTCTCCCTTATTCTTTCTTCTTTCTTATACTTGGCTTTCTATCGATTCTGGGACCGCTTCGAAGATGTTCTTCTCCAGTGCGTGTCCAGATGTGCATATTGGAAAGTTCTATCTCGAAGGTTGCAAATAAAAAGGTTCTATCTCGGAGTGTTCAAATTAAAAAGTTCTAATCTGAAAGTTCTTTCAATCCGAGAAACCAATAACTGGGAATAAGAAACCAACTAAAACGTTCAACTCAATTGGAAAAATACTTCAAGTGGTATCCCAAGGTTTCAAGAACACAGGTCTCCTGATCAGGGGATTCTAAAATCATTAATATGATCCAGATGAGTAGTTTTTTGAAGAAAGTTATCAATTTCTTTTGTAAATAAAAGCCATTTCAGCAAAGGCTCTTTTAGATTGATCTCTTGATGGAGGTCTTCAATATCGTTAAAAAAAATATGTTCAGTATTGTCATTAATATTATTGTATGAATGGTCATTGAGGACATTATCGTTATTTAATCCAACACTGTTAATGTGTTCTCGTCTAGTGTGTAAGGGTCTATTTGTTTGTCCAAAGTAACAATTTCCACAAAAACAAGCAAAACGACAAACATTAGTTTTTGCTAAGGTTTCCAATTGGACTTTCCATAATTTGACTATTTCGTTGAGTTTCGAATTCATACTAAAAGTAGTCCTCATTTTTTAAGTTTTTAAAATTCTTTGATTTTCTCTGACAAATACAATAAATTAAAACCAAACTTAGAGGCAAGTGCAACTTTTTCTATTATTGAGACGAATTCTGTACTTCTTGCTTCCTCATAGAGGAAGCTTTCTAATTGTAAGATTTACCAATATTTTTGAATTCATGTAATGAAACCTTCCTCAATTTAAAAATGTCCAATACAATGTTCGAAGCAATTGTTCGGATGTGTGTGTGTGAATGTCACACTTTTTTGTGTACACGATAACTTGAAAAAGGTTGCAGTTAAATTGATGAAATTGGGAGGGCTTATTTTTCATCACTTATATCTTGAAACTGACCGAAGGATTCCGAAAAATATTTATTGCATTTTTTTTAACAACACTCAATAATATTTTAAAGATTGGTTTTTTTATAGTAAAACTTTTTTCTTTAGCATAATCCAAAGTTGATACAAGAATATGAAAGATTCCCTGGTTCGAGACGAATCGATTGACCTATAATATTAATACATTTTATTAAAGAGTGGGGAAGTTATGGTAATTTATGTTTTGAAAATTGATTTTTATAGTAAAAATTTTCTCATTCGCATAATTTAAAGTTGATGCGAGAATAGAAAAGTTGTGTTGATTCAAGATGAATCGATTGACCTAAACATTGATACATTTTATTGAAGAGTAAGAAAGCTATGGTAATGCATAATATTATTTGGAAATACGGTTTTTTTTAGTAAAACTTTTTTCTTCAACATAATTCAAAGTTGATACGAGAATATAAAAGATTTCTTCGTCCGAGACGAATCGATTGATCTATAATATTAATACACTTTATTGAAGAGTAGGGAAGTTATTGTAATTTATATATTTTGAAAATCGGTTTTTTGTAGTAAAACTTTTTTCATTATCATAATTCAAAGTTGATGCAAGAACAGAAAAGATGTGTTGATTCGAGACAAATCGATTGACCAACAATATTAATACATTTTATTAGAGAGTAGAGAAGTTATGGTATTTTATATATTTTTAAAATTGATTTTTATAGTAAAAATTTTCTCATTCTCATAATTTAAAGTTGATGCGAGAATAGAAAATTTGTATTGATTCAAGACGAATCGATTGACCTAAAACTTGATACATTTTATTGAAGAGTAAGAAAGCTATGGTAAAGCGTAATATTATTTGGAAATATGGTTTTTTATAGTAAAACTTTTCTCTTCAACGTAATTCAAAGTTGATGCAGGAATATAAAAGATACCTTGGGTTGAGAGGAATCGATTGACCTGCAATATTAATACATTTTACCAGAGAGTAGGGAAATTATGGTATTTTATATATTTTTAAAATCGATTTTTATAGTAGAAATTTTCTCATTCTCATAATTTAAAGTTGATGCGAGAATAGAAAAGTTGTGTTGATTCAAGACGAATCGATTGATCTAAACATTGATACATTTTATTGAAGAGTGAGAAAGCTATGGTAATGCATAATATTATTTGGAAATACGGTTTTTTTAGTAAAACTTTTTTCTTCAACATAATTCAAAGTTGATGCAAGAATATAAAAGATTTCTTGATTCGAGGCAAATCGATTAATCTATAATATTAATACACTTTATTGAAGAGTAGGGAAGTTATTGTAATTTATATATTTTGAAAATCGGTTTTTTATAGTAAAACTTTTTTCATTATCATAATTCAAAGTTGATGCAAGAACAGAAAAGATGTGCTGATTCGAGACAAGTCGATTGACCTACAATGTTAATACATTTTATTAGAGAGTAGGTTAGTTATGGTATTTTATATATTTTTAAAATCGATTTTTATAGTAAAAATTTTCTCATTCTCATAATTTAAAGTTGATGCGAGAATACAAAAATTGTATTGATTCAAGACGAATTGATTGACCTAAACATTGATACATTTTATTGAAGAGTAAGAAAGCTATGGTAATGCATAATATTTGGAAATACGGTTTTTTTTAGTAAAACATTTGTCATTAACATAATAAAAAATTGACGCCAGAACGAAAAAGATTCCTTGATTCGAGACGAATCGATTGACCTATATTATTAATACATTTTAGCAAAGAGTGGGGAAGTTATGGTAATTCATATGTTTTGAAAATCGATTTTTATATTAAAACTATTCTCATTCTTATAATTTAAAGTTGATGCGAGAAATAGGAAAGTTGTGTTGATTCAAGACGAATCGATTGACCTACAATATTAATACATTTTATTAGAGAATAGGGAAGCTATAGTATTTTATGTATTTTTAAAATTGATTTTTATAGTAAAAATTTTCTCATTTTCATAATTTAAAGTTGATGCGAGAATGGAAAAGTGGTGTTGATTCAAGACGAATCGATTGACCTAAACATTGATACATTTTATTGAAGAGTAAGAAAGCTATAGTAATGCATAATATTATTTGGAAATACGGTTTTTTTTAGTAAAACTTTTTTCTTCAACATAATTCAAAGTTGATACAAGAATATAAAAGATTTCTTCGTCCGAGACGAATCGATTGATCTATAATATTAATACACTTTATTGAAGAGTAGGGAATTTATTGTAATTTATATATTTTGAAAATCGGTTTTTTATAGTAAAACTTTTTTCATTATCATAATTCAAAGTTGATGCAAGAACAGAAAAGATGTGCTGATTCGAGACAAGTCGATTGACCTACAATGTTAATACATTTTATTAGAGAGTAGGTTAGTTATGGTATTTTATATATTTTTAAAATCGATTTTTATAGTAAAAATTTTCTCATTCTCATAATTTAAAGTTGATGCGAGAATACAAAAATTGTGTTGATTCAAGACGAATTGATTGACCTAAACATTGATACATTTTATTGAAGAGTAAGAAAGCTATGTTAATGCATAATATTATTTGGAAATACGGTTTTTTTTAGTAAAACTTTTTTCTTCAACATAATTCAGAGTTGATGCAAGAAATAAAAGATTGCTTGGTTCGAGACGAATCGATTCACCTACAATATTAATACATTTTATTAAAGTGTAGGGAAGTTATGGTAATTTATATATTTTTAAAATCGATTTTTATAGTAAAAATTTTCTTATTCTCATAATTTAAAGTTGATGCGAGGATAGAAAAGTTGTATTGATTCAAAGTTTACGCATGAATAGAAAAGACTTTTGAGCATACATTTTCGAAAAGAATAATTCTGACAATTTTTGTAAAAAAAAAATCAGAAAGCTGGGAAAGGAATAGGGTGCGACAGAACTTTTTCCTTCCCTTTTCCAGCTCGAAAAATTATCATTTCGAATACAGAATTTGATTTGTCTAATTTTCTATTTTTCAAAATGTCTGTTATTGAAAAAAATAACTAAAGCTTTCTGTATGATAATTATAAATACAAACAAAGTTGAAACACTCGAGATCGAATTCACGGCTAGTTTCATATTTTTTTTACGTTATTGTATTTCATTGTAGTTTTAATTTTCTAAAAGAATCTACACGAATTTACAACTTTTTCCTTTTTCGATGTGTCCAAATAATAAGGTTCTATTTCGGAGTTTAAAGCTGGAAAGTTCTACCTGAGCCTTGCAAATAAAAAGGTTCTATCTCGAAGCGTGCAAGTGCAAAGATTATATCTCGAAAAGAGTTGTTCTTTTTCGACCTTGGATTAAAAAAAAAGCTTCTATGTTTAAACTTTACGGAAATAGGAGAATATTGCAAGACAAGAATGAATAATCGTTATTTAAAAAAACCTTATGTTTGAAGTTTTTTTCAAATATATAGCAATCGATTGGACACAACATATGTCATTTAAAATTGACATTGCAATATTTTTTATGTTTCTTATTCTAGGTCGAAAAAGAACCACTTTTTGACTGGAAATCAAAATTGAACAATTAAGAAAGAATTGATCACGATCATTGAAATTAAAAGATTCGAAAACTTGAAAATAATTTTTTTTATTCATTCGAAGTTATAAAAACGAAACCGCAAAATAAAACACTCAAAATGGAATACTTTTGAATTTTACACTTTTCAAATTTAAAATTTAAAAAATGTTTATTTAAACGCTCTGTAATTTTCGCGTATAAAATGAAAGCTTTAAAAACTTTTCACACACTGAAATATTAACGATTCAAGGCTTTCTATTTCAAATAATTCAGTTTAAAACTGTTTAGTTTTTAATATTTGATTGATAATTGTTCATTTCAAAAAGAAAAGTAAAATATTGCTAAATATTTACAAAAATGTATTCCTTAATTTGAAAATTTTCTTCTAGTTTTCTGTAATACCTTGTAGATTTTTACAGCAAGAAAATACAAGGAAAAATAAGCTATTTGTATTTAACTGTATTTTTTTGTTAAATTTTGTACATTTTTTTTTCAAAAAAATAAATGTTCTAACAAAAAATTACAGTTGTAGAAATATTGTACTTTCTTGTAAAAATTTTTCCCATCCGGGATATTATCGAAATTGAATCTAACACTGGTAATGTGTTCTCGTATTGTGTGTGAGGATCTATTTGTGCAAAGTAACATTTTCCACAAACATAAACAAAACGACAAACATTAGTTTTTTATAAGGTTTCCAATTGGTCTTTGCATAATTTGATTATTTCCTTGAGTTTCGAATTCATACTAAAAGTAGTGCTAATTTCATAAGTTTCTAAAAGTCTTTTGATGTTTTCTGAAAAATCATCATAACAGGGAATAGTAATCGTACTACTGGGGTTGAATTCGTTTTTTGTCATGTTAAGTAGCATTAGGGTTTGTGTTTCTTTTTATTTCTATTTTCTTTTTGTTTGTGGAAAGTTGCTCAAAAAAGATAGTGTTTTACAATTTTCAAGTTTGCATTACAGAATTTTTTGTCAGACAAGAGAATAGCGGAATCAGCTTAAGATTTCAATAATAGCAAGTGTTTGTTGAATTCAAGGGACCAGTTAGCGGAAATGAAATTATTATCATTCTTTATAATGTTAGTATTGAGAAAGTTGATAGTATTACTGTTTTTGATGTTATGTCCAAATTGTAATCTTTTGCGAAATGATTTCAAAATGTTGACTGTTCCTGTAATCTGATCTTTAGTTTATGAAAAATATCAATCTATAAGTTTTGTATAAAGCATGTCAGCTAAATTAATCGAAATAGGAGAACCCATCAGGGTTGCGAAAGTTTATCTACAATATGTTTGGCTAGATTGAAAGAAGGTGTTATTCATCAGGAATTCTATACCATCTTCAAACTTGTCTTTTAAGAAAGTAAATTTCTCAATATATTACCATGTTTTCTCAATGCAGCTAAAACCAGATTACCCGAGTCGAACTATTGATTCTCCATTGATTCTCTCGGTACTCTGTTGGTTCTCTTTTGCTTCTCTTGCTACTCTCTTGATTCTCTTTTGCTTCTC
>CAKNYM010046303.1:6936-18888 GCA_932195095.1 Andricus curvator
CCTTACACGAAAGTTTGAAAACATTTGTTATTAAAAAATTGTCAAAGTTCACGATCTCATTTCTAAGTTCCGTCATTAAAAATTTTTAATGTTCATAAAAAATTACATTTCCTGTCATTGTAGAAAGTTGTAAAGTAGTCCAAAATGCGAAAAAACGAAATATAACACGAAGAAAAATTGTAATCGATTTAAATTATTTATTTAAAAATTATTTCATTGATATTCCTGTTAACTGTTCGTATATTTTACATTTACATAAAGTCGTATAATAATAAATATTTAATTAGAAGAAGAGAGTTTAAAATTTGGTGTTTTAACTTTTTTGAGCTGTAGCTTATGAGGATGGCTTTTTCATCGGGTTTTCAACTCGTAGGTTTAGCGCAATGGTCAAGACTCTCGACTGCTAGGTGATAGATTTAGGTATAGATGTAGGTTCGATACCCCGTAGCGTTAGAAATTTTATTTGTAATATAATATTTAAAAATGCAATATATGTATTCACTCTACACAGGACCATTAATATTCAAAGTCAAAATACTCGTAATCAATTAATATTTATGTTTTAAATACCTTTTTTTTCATGTCGTTACTAGCCAGAATTAGCCGCCAAGTGCATACCGGAGTTATCATTCCAGCAACGGTACGATATTGGCAGCCGATCTTCGGCAATATTTTTGCCGATACTGGGCTAGTGCTGGGCCGTATCTAACTTCGCACTTGGGTTGTGTTATAATTATTTTAAAGGACTTTAATTCCTAATAAAAAAGACAATAATGTGGCTACACTCGGGTAATTAATAGGGGCCAGACCGGGGGCAGATCGGGCGTTTGATCGGGCCCATAGACATGGCTCCACTGTGACTACGTGTTTCATGAAGAGTCTGGCCCTGACTCGATTTCCACACAATAAAATCTATAAATTTTCTCTAATCAGTTTTTGATGAGGCTCGTACTTTGCGTTTTAATGGCAACAAATTACATTAAAAACCACAAATTTGAATTTATGAAAAAACGACACAAGCTAGGTACAGTGAAATTCTTAACGGCAAACACTTTCACGCAAAACAGAAGTCCCGGGCGCAATCACCAAATTACAGATCTTAAAGGTTCGATCTGTAATTGTAAACGGTTTATGCACAAACGCGGCGGAAGAACAAAGACTGAGCGCAAAGCGCGAGACCTAAAAGAAGCGCACCCATGCAGCGTGCAGATTTTTAAAAATAATTTTATTATTAATAATTTATATTGTATTACAGTACGTCACAAAAACATATAAAATTCTTATTTATTTGACTTTTATGGCATTTATTTATGTATTTTTTGGCACTGATTCGGAAATTTTACATTATTTATTTCGTAGTAGCAATATTTTCGGAGATGTTCAAAATTCAATGTTCAGTGTTACATAAAAAACAAAAAACCATGTTGCGTAAACATCAGGTAATTTTCGCTTTTTAAACCTGTTTTTATGAAAAACGCGAGAAGATAGAACATTTTCGCCTTCAGATACGTATTCTAAAGAAAAAATACTGGAATGCCCAATCAATTATTGATAAAAAAAATCTTTTCTCTCCATGAGTTCTCCATGAGTTCTCTCTTTTTTAGATTTCTTTCATGATAATGGATTATGAAACCGTCCGATTGAATAATCCTCATGTGCGATTCTATGTTTTCAAAGGACTACGTGATATCTAAAACTTATATGGAAATTATATCACATTTATTATTATTTCAAGGCAACTATAGGGTAAGGAGGGGCAGCGCCGACCAGTTAACAGTCTATGATCTTTTTAAAGTTAATAAGATGTGGAACTGATCCATTTTTTTTCATTTCGAGTCCTAAATTATTGTACATCATATTTTTATAAGTAACAATTACATAAATAAAACAATGATTTATTAATTTATTTATTTCTGACAAGCTGTATTTCGTCGGCTTTGCCCCACACGGGAGGGCAAAGCCGACCGCACCTTTTTAGGAAAATCGAAACATCTGAAGATGGGAAAACATGATGTTTCGCGTCTGTGGTATTTTATGTATTGGAAAAATTACCTTTAAACATATTCAGCAAGAAGAATAAGTTATTTTTAATAAAAATAGTGATAGCTGTGATATAAACTCTTATTCGTTGACATTCTACTAGAGGCGGAGTACGCGCAAAGGTTTCTAACGTACCAATACAAAACACCCGCTCTACCGACTGGATTGAAAATAATAATATATAATAGTTTCTTGCATGTATACCAGAAGATAAGTGGCTGTTCTACATTACCGATGACTTATCGACAAAACTTATGATACTTTTATAACCTAAGCACGTGTAAACTATTATTTTGGTCGGGCTTGCCCCACTGGTGAGGCCTTAATTATTTACGATGTTAAATATACTTTGGACTTGTATTACGTTCAATTATTATAATGACATAATGTGATATTGTTTTATCTGTCAGAATATAAAATTTTCATACTGTAAGTACTGCCATTAATGTCGAAAACTTTACATTTCTGCCAGCGAATCTTCCATTCTTTCGTTGTCAAAACTGTTTTCTGCATAATTTTTATTTTACAACGTCAATTTTCAAGATTTCAGTAAGTAACGCTATCTCTATAATAAAATAGATTTATTTAATGCAAAGTAGAATTAAAATTGTTAAATAATAGCTATGTTATAAGCAAAGTTGCCTCTGCCCTACCGGTCGGCGCTGCCCCTCCTTACCCTACGTACTTCAAGTTTTCAACATTCAAATGACCGAAATATTATATCACTAATAGTTGTCGAGTTTCACATGCTGAGTTGTGGCTTTAGCTGAAGTTAGCATTACTACAGGTTTTTAACTAAAATTACCAGGCACAAAATTTAGTTTTTGCGGCATATATGAGCACAAAATAAGCACTCAATGATAACATAGCGCCCATATCGATATGACAATGTTGTGATTCCAACTACCGGGACTTGAAATGTTTGTATTTTTTGGCTAGTTTGACAAAGTACCTAATTTTTTTAATTGCAATTTCAATATTGTTGTCGGTCCCCGTGTGAAAAAATTTGGTGGCGCTGTATTGTTTCTGTCTAGTCCGCCTTGAGTCCACACTGGCGCGCCACAGGCTGACTGTCCAGTGACTAGACTGGGATGTAACGCTCGGATCGACTAGTTTCTAGACAGATCGGCTATTTTGATAAAAAAAATAATGAACAATTAAATACTACAATTATTTTTTATACGATAAACGTCCAATATATAGATTTTCCAGTTGATTGAAAATATAAAAAAGTTTTTGTAAAAAAAAAAAAATTTAGAAATGAGTTTCCGCAAATCTCTTGTACATACGCCGGATGTCGAACTTCTGATGTAACTTCCTATTATATTGTTGTAACTTTGTCCCGTCGCCTTAATACCTCGGCCATCTAAAAGTTATATTTTCTTTCATTCTGTCGGATATGCAATTCAATTCATTACATCCCAATATTTATTGCAATAAAACATGTACAATTTTTAAACATTCAAAGTGCTTGATGTGTGAATAAATCATTGAGAATAATAGCGTTTGTATGATTTGACTTGCGATTAGACTATGAAATGATGATTGTTTATTATTTCAAATAATTAATACGTTAGGCTTAATTATCCTTTACGCAATAAATAATTACAATAAATTAAATGAGTCATTTATAATAATATTTGATTTTTTGGAATATCGTCAATATTATATATAGCATTATACATATTATAATTATTATAAATTTAATAAAAATTTATTAAAACTCTGATATACCTATGATTCAATTAAAAGAAAATGTTTTTGAACATTCTTAAAAAAAGCGTTTTTAAAAATACAGTTCTTGTATTAAGATTTCGATCACCTTCAACAATTATTGCCTACTATCGTAAATATGTAAAAGTGTACAATTAATTATTGCTGGAGCATCTGTGCAATTGCGTATTGTAATTTCTTCAATCTTTTATTCAAAAATGATTATTTTCTGAATTCACCTCTGTAATTTTTGCTTGAGTCCAAACCGTGATTCTATCTAGAAACTAGCTGAAATCGGAACAATCTTTATATATTCAAATTCGTAACGAACTCCCAGATAGCGCCAAGACTAGGACTAGACAGCAAAAAGGTTTAAATCAAACACCCAGCAAAACTAGACAGCGCCAGTGTAGCGCCTGGCTAGTTTTGCGTGAATAGACAGGCTTGAGAAAAACTGTACTGGCTTCAGCATGATTCAAGACTGCCACGAAATTTTCCCAAACGGGTCGTGCAAAGTTTTGCAAATTTAATATTTCTAAGATTTTGACATTTCCAACATTTGCTACCCAAAAACGCAACATTTGCTGTTGTCGCAGGAATTTTATGAGTCAAATTGCCAAGTTGTAAATAAATTCCAAATATAATATGACGTTGGTAATAAGTTATTTATCACTCAGTGCAATTTGCAAAATGTTTGTAATTTTTCGCTAGTTTACAAAAGTAACTAATTTGTTCAATTGCAACTTTAATATTTTTGCCGGAGCCTAGGAGTCGAATTGCAAAAAATGTAACAATTATATTAAAAACGATAATTTGCGTTATGTATTTAGTTTTGCAAATCATACAATAGTTTCTTTTCAATGGAAAAAAAGAAGAAACAACATTGTGCATAACCATCGGTATTTTCGCTCAGGAGTGTTTAACAAAATGTTAATTTGTTTATAATTAACAATGTTGCCGCATCAAGAACGTTTTGAAAATTTAATACAGGATAGAGACTGAGCTTATAGTTACTCAAGTTTGCAAAATGTTTTGAATTTTCGTGGAGAAATGGGGGGAAAACTTTGCAAATTAATTTTTTGAAACAAAATGGCGACCCGACCACGTTAAACATATAAAAACACAAATGTACCATTTTTTTTAAGAACTTCGGAATTTTTGTAAATTGACTCAATTTTTATGTCTAATTCCACTGGCCTGAAGCCTCAGGAGTCAAAATTGGTAAAACAGCCAATGTTTAAAATGTTGTGTTTGGTATTTAGTGAAATTATCTTTAGAAGATGTGGTTTAAAGATTTTTTCGAGCACGTGTGGACTTTTTAAATATAGAAATGCACTAGAAAGAAATAGACAAGATCTAGGAGTCGATATGAGATTTACAGTCATTTTTTAAATTTTGGAATTTGGTATTTGACATGATACATTTTTTTCACCTGCAATTTCAGAATTTTTTTCTATGTTTGGAGTTCTTAAAATTAGTAATACACGAGAAAAAAATGCGCTAGACTCAGGAGTCGAAATTACAATTACAGTGGTTTTTATAAATTTGGAATTTGTCATTTAATAGAATTATCGTCTTCACTTGTGATTTTATAATTTTCTTGAGCATGTCAGGAATTTCTAAGCATAGAAATACTCCAGAAAAAAATTGGCAAGGCCCAGGAATAAAAAAAATAAAATAAAAAATTACTTTTATTCTAATTTCGACTAGTGGGTATTGTGAATTTACATTTAAAAACCTCACACGTGCTCAGAAATATGTTTAATCCACAAGTTATAAAGATTATTTCATTAAATACCAAAATCAAGATTTTAAAATTAAATGGGAATTATTTTTCAGAAAAATGATTGATTTGAATCTCCAAAAAATTAAGAAGATTTTTCTGAAATTTAGGTATGCAAAGAAAATTAAACCTCAAGAAAAGTCTAAAACTCTGCAAAGAAAATTTTTCATCCTTTTTTTCGCGAACGGGTAACCAAGCTGCACGTGGATCGATTTCAAATTAATTATACTTCTTTAGAACCCTAATACGCTAATTTTACGCATTGTAGCGATATCAAATTCCAAAAGTATTTATTTTGGACCCACTCCACTGGGAAATTGGAGAAGAATTTTATTATTTACCGAGCTTACCGTAAAAAGTAGTAAATAGAAATAAATAGGGTCGGATTTATGACGAATCTCACAAATCCCTGTAAGACTGAAGATGGTTTGAAATCGCCATCGTGTCACAGAAAATTGGACACTTGAAGAGACAGGTGCACTACCTGAGGTGGCAATGTCGCCTTCATGCCGGAACCCTTCCCCCTCGCCATAAACTGCAACTGAAATATTGCACCTTCCAAAAGGAAAAACAACAGCCCTATTGGGTACCTATTGTTATATTCAAATCGAGTTCCAACAGTATATTCTGTTTCAATCTTTGGACTTAAAAATTTTTTAAATTCAATTCATTTAATTTAAAATTGATTAATTTAATTTAATTTAGTTTAGAAAAAAAATTAAAATTCAAAATTTAATTTAATTTTTAAATTTTAATATCTAGGTTTAACCCCCTAATATTTGTAGATCATCCTTCTAATTTCTATTTGTTTCAGCGTATACTATAAAACTGAATAATGGATGATATATATTTAGTAATAAAGAAAATTACATTTTTCTCAAATGGATGATTTTAGCACTCTTTCAACATAATATACTCAATTTTCAAGCGATATTCAAGTTGAAATATATCAAGAATTATTGAAGCTTCTGTTTGGAAACTATACAAATTTGCAACAGTAGTCAGTATACGATTGAAATGTAGATTTGTCAATTTTTTAATATTCTAATTTGAAAATATTTAATTTCTAATGTTCTCTTCAAAATGTTTAGCCAATAAGTGTTACAAATTAAAATAGTGCAATTTTGAAAAATCTGTTTTCGGAAAGAAAATCGTAAATGTCTTATAACCGAAAGCCTAAGATGGAAATAAAGAATAGGTGAATTTAAAATATTATGAATAAATTTGTGTTATATTAGCCGTTGGGACTATTTTTATATTTATATACTGAAGACGTTGGACATGTTATTTTAGGCAATCAGCGAAAAGGTTCAAAAATATTTCAAGAGGGAACGTGCATTTTTTATGAGCTAGCTGTAAATGCCTGGATTTTTATTTCATAACATTGAAGAAATTTGAAAATACGTTATTAAATTTCTTCAAATATCAAGATATTAACAATTTTTCGAAACAATAATTGATAATGCCTAATTAAAAGCATTCGGAAAAATTTTCGTCAGATGCTCTCGAAATAGGAAAATTTTGAAAGAAACTTTCCAAAATTGGACAGTTTCATTAGAAAGGAGTTTTTGTTGTATCAGTACTACTTCAAAGCATTCATAATTAAAAAATTTTATTTCTAATTGAAGAATCTCGAAATCGAAAGATTTCAGATTAAAATTTCGAGAACGGGACAATTCAAAACTGTTCAAAACTGAATAATTTCAGATTAACATTTTCAAAATTAGATCATATAAAATTCAACTAAATTCGAGTTGTGTTATTTATCATTCGAAGCGTTCAAATTTTAATAATTTAAAATTTCAAACTTTGGAATTGCAACAATTCAAAATTAAAAGTGATTATAATCCTGCAATTAGAAACTGAAAAACTGAATTGAATTGTTCAAAGTCAAAGCTTCTGAAATTTCAGAATTTTAAGTTGTTAGTACAAGCTGAAAAAATTTTCAATTATATAGACTTTTACAATTGAATTATTCTAAAAAATGTAAGAAATAAAGTAATTTTGAGCACGCAACAATAAAAATAAAAACATTTCTAATACGGAGGGTTGAAAATTGAGCAAATCTCAAATCATTTAGAACTGATCCAATTTTTAATTACTTAGAATTTCGATATTATAACGTTTTTATACTCTTCACCTTTAATTTTTAAATTGTTTCAAGTACATTAAAATCGTCTCAAAATTAATATTCTGCAAATTGTCAACTATACTTTCATAAATTTCAACAATTCAATTTCAATTGCAAAATTACTACTGTTGAAAGAGAAAGATGGAAAATTCAGCGTTCAACATGAGAATTGGAAACTCTAAAATTTTAACCAGTCTGAATTCAAAAAATTTATTCAATTACCAAGGTCTCAATTTCATATCAAACAATTTTCATCTGTTTTGATTCTAATTAACATATAGTTTCTAACTTTTTAAATGTAAATCGTTTAGCTTTCAACACTTGATTCAGAATCATTATTCATTCTTTGAATCTTCCAATCAAATATATTTGAAATGATTCATTCGTGAAAATCTTCAACTAAAAGTTTAAATATTATTACGTTGGAAATTTTTAAATATAATGCAAAAGAAGATCTCTATGCTTCCATTTTTTTTAAATTGCACCATTTAAATGAAAATAATATCAGAAAATATTTGTATTTAACATTGAAACCAAACAACTCAGCAAAATTTTGCAATTTTAAATGATTTAATAGTGTAACTAAATTACACTCTAAAAACAGACTATTGACTGTCAAACGATTCCTTTCACTATTAAAGGATTTTCCATTCAAAATTGGCATGAGAGGAAATCCTCTCATAGTTAAAGGATTGTCGTTTCAAATGCTATCCTTTAACTGTGAAAGGTTTTCCTTTAACTTTGATCTTGACGTGAAATCTATTGTCGGACAAAAGTAAGAATAATTTGAACGTTAAAAGGAAACTTATTGCATGATATTACGTGCAAGAAATGTACAAAAGCCGAACTTTGGTGAATGTAAATATAAAGTCGATAATTATCAATTCTATAACAATGAAAAGTGAGGTTATGTGGAGCAAAAATTGTTCTTTCAGTACACGTACCTTCCAAACTTCTCGCGTCGCAATCTGGGATTCCTATTTTTTTGAAGAAATCCATTTTCTATATCAGATCGCAAGTTTTTTTGCACTGAAAAAATTTACTTGTGCACATTGGGTGCTAAGCGATATTCACTCATGGGCAGGCGAGGCGCACTTCCTCCGCTAGCCAACAAATGAAATCCTTTAATAGTTAAAGGAATTCTTTTCAAAGTCAAAAGAAATAGTTTATCAGTAAAACTAGTTCCGTTTTGCATTTAACGGATCAGTCTTTGAACAGTGAAACGATTCTATTGATGGACAAAAGAAATCTGCTTAATTTGAAAGGACGCATTCTGAAAGGATCGTAATTTTACTGTTAATAGACTTTTTCTTAGAGTGTACCATTTTCAATATGTATGTAATATTGTATCATTATTTTAGTTGGCTGAATTAATTTCCAGACGGGCAGGCTGTGCATGCTCAAGGCATAGAATCATTTTTGCAAGAAATATATGTTTTTTTTGAAGGATTTTAGACGACACGCATTTCACAAATTTAAAGAAAATTTCATTCTAAAGATGGGAGTATTTGAACTTTCAAAACCTGTGATGCCCTTTATCAAGAATTTATCGAGAGGAAAAAATCGATATGTGCAGTATCTAAAACAACATAGAAATTTTACATGGTCTTTTCGACTCTGATAGATCTTTTCATTCTAGTTTGAAAACTATATTAATATCATATATATTAATGTCAGATAGTTGCGCTTTTTTCCTGAAATTTTTAACTTTTTGGCACCCTTCACTTAGTGATGTGATAATCAATGCAAGTTAATGAAAATAGTTGTTTAAACAATTTACTATTTTTAAAAACTATCTCCTCTCAGATAAGTGTTAGAAAGTTCCGGTTTTTTCTGAAATGGTTGACTTTGCTTTGCCTTGTTAGTTATGAACAAATACTATACATATAAACATGAGAGAAAAACATATTTTGAACAATCTTTTTTTTTCGTGAGTATATTTTGCTGGGGGGGGGGGGCTGATATCAAAATATGTTTGATTACAAATTTTTCTCCTACGCTCTGCAATGAACTTTTGGTTATAATTGAAAACAAAATTGTTACAAGTCATATGCAGACCTAGTCCTCCCACCTACTCTATTTCATTCCTTGTTTGTGTCTCTTGTGTAAGATAGCTTTATTGTGAATAATTTTTTCAAAACATTGCGAAAAGAGCAAAAATAATTCACTTAAAAAAGTAAAATATCATTTCAAAAATTATTTTTGTTGAGGTTCACTTGTTATTTGTTCATCACTGAAAAGTCAAAGCAAAATCAAGATTACAAACAAAAAAAACTTTCTACCATTACTCTTAGCACTTACGTGAGTGAAGATAGTTATAAACAATTAAAAATTATTTTAAAAATTATGTTCGTTGAACTGGCTTTAATTGAAAATTGAACACAAAATGAAAAATTAAAAACAAACTAGAATTGTCTAGCATTGTTTAAGAACCCCAAAAAATCATGATTAGCGCTAAAAACTCGCAAAACCCATTTTTTCACGTATGGGTTTTTTTGGGACCCTATAAAACAGACTTAGGTACGTGATATTTGATAATGACATCGTGGGTGTGGTGAGCCCACACTTGTAGTTATTTATAACTACAAGAAAAACCTAGAAACACTACCCGAATCGGGTAGTGTCACGCCTACCCTGAAAGGGAAATGGTTTAATGGTATAGAATATATTTGACTTGTATTCTATGGCTATTTGTGAAGAGAAGTATTGAGTTTCAACTCCATTCAGCTAATATTGACGATTCTAAATAAAATGTACAAAAACGTCTCTTTTCCTGATGGGAAATACGTACTAAACTTCAAGGGCTTGCGATACCTCTGAATATCATTTTTTTTAACCGAAAAAATGTATTTTTTGTGTGTATTGAAACAAATTTCCGGTAACAAATTTTGACCAACCTCAATTGTATATTGTCTCCGACGAGACGCATTTTCTCCAAGGAAGGATCCCCCCTTTCCCCTTGCGGAGCTAATATTAAAATATTTGCAACTCCAAATTTTTCTATTACGTTTTACAATAAACTTCTTGTTGTAATGCAAAACAAAACTTTCACAAGTCATTAAATGACCTAGTTCTACCACCTCACTAAGTTTAAAGTGGACAAAAAGTTAAAAATTTGAGAAGAAAACCGCAACTATCTGGCAATAATATGGATGAAGATAGTTATAAACAACAATAATTTGTTCGTACAATTATTTTTGCTCAACTCAAATGATTATTAGGTCACTCCAGGTGAAAAATAGACAAATAGTTGAAAATTTCAGAAAAAACAGCAACTTTCTACCATGAAGCAAAGATAATATCATTAGCAATAATAATAAATTGTTCGAACAATTATTGTTGTTATATTTAATTGAATATCACTTTACTTTAATCAGAAATTAGAAAAAAAGTCAAAAATGTTACAGAAAACCGCAACTTTCTAGCATTTATCTAAGAGAAGATAGCTAATAACAATAGTAATTTGTTTAAACAATTTTTTTCTGAACCAAAATGAATATTAACTCATTTTAAGTGATAAGTGGACAAAAAGTTACAAGTTTTAGAAAAAACCGCAGTTTCTAGCATTATTGAAAGAGAATATCTTTAACAATAATAACAAATATGTTAAACAATTTTTTTATCAACATAAATTATGTATCAACTCGCTCTCATTGAAAATTGGACAAAAAGTGCAATTTAAAAAAAAAACGCGACTTTCGAACTCTATTCTAACCGAAAATTGTTAAAAACAATAGTAAATTATTTGAACAATTTATTTAGGCATCTAATTGTCAGTATAAATTAGTATTTCATGTATCAGTAGAAATTTGAATTTAAAAACCCGCAAGCAAATCATAATTAGCGCCAAAAACGAATTTACGAGAGATCTCTGAAGCGACATATTATAATAAATAACTGTTTATAAAATAATTTCTTCTAAACTAATGATATTTCGAATGAGCTTAGTTCTCTGATTATGAATCAATTGTCAGATCACATAGATACCTGGGAGACATGGACGCCAGGTAAGAATTCTACCTCCCAGATGTGGCAACACCGCTTGAGGTGAGAACGTATAACGTCTAACGCGCTTCCTTATATATAGAGGAGGTCACTTCGTACATCCAGTATCACAAATATATATAAATTCCAAAATGAAAAATTGTTACCCCTCTTTTGAGAAACCTGATCAGAAGGCCCCCCTCAACGTATATATGCATATAAATTTCAAATATTTTCACGGAAAAAAGCGGAGGCGAGAACGTAGGGTCAACTACACGGAGGTGACAACGTACAGTCTATA
>CAKNYM010046303.1:18988-38896 GCA_932195095.1 Andricus curvator
GTTCGTTTTTTTTCTTACAAACATATTATAATTAAAAATATCAAAAATATACGTGATACTTTACGTACCTAAAATAATATATGTAGCTCATCATTTTATCAGTTTGTTTCCCTTTGTAACTCCTGATATCTCCTCAAGGCCATAAGGACAGACACATCGTCTCTTTTTACAGTTGCATCATGTGCAACTCTGGCAAACCGTCCCAATGTGTCACACTGGTTTACATAACCTCTTATTCCAGCTAGAAGTGTAGCTCGGTCATCCTCCTGCTGATGTACACTAGGAATCTCGTCTACTGGCTTATTGTGATACATTTTATTGAGAACTAACGAACTCAAGTTAATTTTTGATATAAAACTTTTACTGATTTAAATACACTCTTTTTTATATCACTTCACAATTCCACAAAACTTAAAAACTTTCATGTTTCAATATCATTCGGCGAAAAGTACACGGTGACGACAGTCTGATTTTGCCCGAGAGAGCAAACTGCTAAAACTGAGTTCCTGTCCAGGAAATGCAGATATTTTGGGGAAAAATCCTGAGGAAATCATCTAGCTCTCACTCACTACCTGATTTTCTATCTTAATATTTTGGAATATCCTGTTTATCACAGTGCTTACTATCTACTTACTGTCTCCTTGCTGACACGCCTTCCCATAAAGCGGAAACGAGCATGCATAAGCTGTTACTCATAAACTGTCTATCTTATTTTTCAAAATACTATATGTGTACTCTCTGTAGATTTATAAATAAATTTTTAATAAAATTATTTCTTTTAGAATAGTGATTACCCTGCCGATGAAATAGCACTGAAACGGCACTGGCGAACGGCACTGGGCCGCCAGTGCTGTTTCAGTGACTGTGCTGATTTCGGCACCTAAACGGCACTGAGGGTGATGCGACGGTCATATAATGGTTCTTATGTATTCGTCACGTACCGGACAGGCAGAGTGGTTTACAGCAGTTGGCCGCTACCAACCCGAATCCCTTTTTAAAATTTTCTTCAAATTATTAACACTTTTTTTTAATTTATGAATTTTCTCATTATATATATTTTATACTTATAAATTATATACTAATATACTATTCTGAAGTTGAATTCGAAAATGTTGTCTGTTTTGGCGTATCTCATTCCATTTACGAGATACATTATGTTCATTCGAATTTTAAACTTTTCAAGAAAAAAGTTAGATATCTGATATTATCGAAACCCGTAAATTCTGAATTTCTAACTTTCGCAGAGGTAATTTCAAAATTTCACAAATTTTAATTTTTCATTTTTAATCCCTTTCAGCTGGTCTACTTGGTAGCCTATTCGCAGGTATAAAGGGAACTTCTGCAGGCATTTAAAACTGTAATCTGAGTAGCTTTAAACAAGCAGCACTGAAACGGCACTGGGCAGTGCCGTTTGAGTGCCGTTTCAGTGCTGTTCCATCGGCAGGGTATTCTGAATTTCATTATCTGAAGTCTCTAGCACTATTCCCCACTCCTTTATTATCATTATTCTCATACTACTATATCTTCATCTTCACTATTACTTTTTTTTAACCAATGATAATTGAATAGGGCATACATCTTGTATAGGCTTGCATAAAACGTGTTCAAACCTGCATAGAGCGTGTTGAAACTTGTTTTACTCCCACTGTTGAAACTATCGTACCCCTCTTTTACACAAAAACTTTGGATGATCAGCCAAGAGCTACACAGTGTCTCCGAAACTTTAGAGAAGAGCATACAATGTCATAAACTATGGTTGATGTTCAAAAAGTTACTGAAAATTCTTATTCTACTGTTACCACTATAGTAAATACCACTATAAATAAATTTTTAATAAAATTATTTCTTCTAGAAGAGTGATTATTCTGAATTTCATTATCTGAAGTCTATGGCACTATTCCCCACTCCCCTATTATTATTCTTCTCATACTACTATATCTTCATCTTTACTATTACTTTTTTTTAACCAATGATAATTGAATAGGGCATACATCTTGTCTAGACTTGCATAAAACGTGTTTAAATCTGCATAGAGCGTGTTGGGACTTGTTTTACTCCCACTCTTGAAACTATCGTACCCCTCTTTTACATAAGAACTTTGGATGATCAGCCAAGAGCTACACAGTGTATCTGAGACTTTAGAGAATAGCATACAATGTCACACACTATGGTTGATGTTCAAAAAGTTACTGAAAATTCTTCATCTACTGTTACCATTATATCTAAAAAAAGAGTTCACATGACTGAAGTGGAACCGTCGTGCAACCTAGTGGGCATGAAGTTTAAGAACTTAATGGGAACGTCCTAGAAACGTTTCTAGGACATACATGTCAAAAGACGTTATCTCAACGTTTCAAAAACTGTCCTAAGCCAGACAGACCAAATAATGTTCTGAAAACGTTTCATGTTCAAAATACGTTCTTAAAACGTCTTTGGAACATTGTATGTATGTTTAAGGAACATTATTTAGATTGACTTAGGACGTTTTTGATCCATTATAATAATGTTCTTTAACGTTTGTGCCCAGTGGAAAGTCAAACAGACATCTGATTTTGATTGCAATCTACGCACTCAATAAATCATGCAGTAAAAACGTGATTGTTGGACTTCAACTGCAATCAGGCGGCAGTTTTCAACCCATTATAAAAATGCTGTCCAATAAGTTACAAGGAATCACTTTTGGGGCAGCAACATGGTTCAAATTCCAGGAGCAGTTTGAAGTCATTAGTGACTACTTCGAAAATGAGTGATATATCTTATCAGACTGAGAGCCATTCAACATTAACGACTACAAAGTGAAATCCACGACGTCCTTCGGGGAAAAAACCGTTCTTTTTGCCAAAATTCCTTCTCCTGATTGTGAAGATAGTGAAAATGGTGAAAATTCTTGTAAAAACAAGAAAAAAAAAGTTTTTGTGCCTGCAGTTGCTATGAAAAAAGCTAGTTTCATTGGTTTGAAAAATATTATTTTGTGGGCGAATGAGTATTTTGGAATGCTTAAGAATTTGTGTGGTTTAGTAGAAGATTGCGTGTCTCGAATTGTGCAATTGAGCGTCTCGATTCCATAACGTCCAACTTCAGAAATACACTGCGCAAAAAATATGACAATGTGCAACTCGCGAAAACTCGGCTTCTGCTTGATGAAATGATCTCGTTTTTTTCCAAGCAGGAAAACTTTTTCCGATGCCCAATTATGTATTCAAAATATATTTTTTATTCTGATATTTGCAACATAAAAATTATTTCAAACCATTACCGTCAGAAATCGTTTCCTCAGACTTTGACGGAAAAAAGTCTCCAGGGAAGTTTCGCGGGCGGAAAACTTCCAGTCGCAAAGTTGTTCCTTGATGCTTAAGGAAAACTTTGACAAAATTTGAGCCAAATCGTTTTCTTTTTTTAAGAGATCGAGCGATTGTTCATTGCTGCGCGCGCACTCGACACGAGTTGACCGGCGCGGGCGCCCTTGTACTGACCACAGTGGTCTAGAATAGGAATTTACTGTTCATAATCGCCCACAGGTCGTATTTCTTAACCGATTTTTAAGTTATTTTTTTAGAAATGCTCAGCATTGAATTGCCAAGATAATGTTTGTTTGCGATTTTTCAATTCTTGTTACAGAGCAACAATATATAAACAAATAAAGTGACAAAATTGGCCATTTCAGGTTTGTGAATTTTTATCTCAAGAAAAAATACAGAAAGAGACTCACTATCACCTGGAATTATTGAAAGTCAACAATTCTGTTCACAACTAGCTATCGAATACAAATAAAATATTACTTTCCAAATATCACCCCCATAAGTCTGTTTTATAGGGTCCCAAAAAAATCCCATAAGTGAAAAAATGGCTTTTGCGAGTTAATGGCGCTCATTATGATTTTTTTAGGTTCTTTAAATGAAAATTGTAGCTCATACATGGAATATCACTTAACACTCAACTAAGATGCTTACGTACATTGTTTGATCAATTTATTCTTGTTTTTAGCAATTTTCTCTTAGAATACAGATTGTTTAAACAATTTATTATTATTGTGAATGATATTCAGTTTGAATAATGCTAAAAAGTTGCGGTTTTTTATAAATTTTGTTACTTTTTGTCCAATTTTCAATTTGAGTGAGGTGGATAATTGACTAAAGGTGAACAATTAATTTTTTAAACAATTTATTACTATCTTTAATAATATTCAACTTGAATAACGCTAGAAAGTTGCGGTTTTTTCTTAAATTTTCAGTCTTTTGTCCAATTTCCAATTTTTAAAAAACATGCTTATTTAACCCTTGTGTTGCCACCCGGGTACCCGGGTACTCATTGGCATACGTTTTGTTAAATAACTTTCTTTCTAATAAAGATAGGCTGAATGCTTCTCGAATCTACATGATTGAACCGATTCTTTATCGAAATTTGCATTGCACATATTTTTAGAAATTTTTTTGCTTGAAATATTTTGCAATTGAAAAATAAAGCACGGCTGAGCCACCCGGGTACCCGGGTACCCCGACAGGAAAACTGAGAAGGAAAAGTATACTAGGGTTCCTGGTAAAATATTTTTGCCAATTTTTGTCGGCCTGTGTTATCCAATGCGCCGCCAGACACCGCTCGTAACGCGTACTCTTTCGTTCGTTTATGGAGGCATGAAAACACGCCATTTTATGATTGCGTTCTGGGTAGGAATACTAGGAATACCTTCCTAGAATATGAATAATTAAATATTGATTGAATACACATAGTTATTTCAAGTTACAATGGACTTTTAACAACAATTTCGTGGGCGGGGTACCCAGGTACCCGGGTGGCAGATGCTGTGGGTTTTTTTGGGTGGCAACACAAGGGTTAAACAATTTTCAATTGTTTATAACTATCTTTCATAGAGTAATGCTAGAAAGTTGTTTTTTCTGAAATTTTTAGTTTTGCTTTGACTTTTTAGTTATGAACAAATACACCCAGAAGAAATGTTTTCTTCAGTCAACAAAATCACTTTGTTGGCCGCATTTGGTGGTTTTCAGAAAATATTTTTGTTGAATGAACAAAATTTTCGTTTAGATGACCAAATTCGTTTGGTTCAATGAATTGAAGTTTTTGGTTGAATCGTCTTGTTGATTTTAGAAAATATTTGATTGATTTTACAAAATTTTCTAGTTGGATCTACCAAATAATCTAAGAGATCATTTCACTGGAACTAAGAAAAATATTTTGTTGATTCAACCAAAATATTTTGTTGAAAACATCTTAAAAGTGACGGACGCTTGCGAACTTGAATCGATTGCGTACTCCATTTCAACATCACAGTCCACGTTCGAGAGTACGTAGCGTCGCGAACAAAACATAAAAATGTTTGCATCTCGGTGAACCTTATCAAAATAAGTGCGCATAAAGGTGATAGTTGGGTGTACAATCTAAACATGAATAATACAAAAAATAAACTAGCCTCGGAATGGACTGAAACTTTGATTGACGAAATGCATACACAAGGTAAACGTAAAATTCGAGTTTCAGGCGATGAATGGAGACTGGGTGTTTGGAATGCTAGAGGAGTGAATGATCTTAAAGTAAGAGAACTACGAGAAACTATGCATGCAAGGAAACTAGATATTTTATGTGTACCTGAGACGAAGAAAAAGGGTTGCGAAAGTAGAAACATTGAAAATGTGGTGTTGAATGGCGGTTTTGAAATATGGTCAGGAGTAGGTACTGAATCAAATCGTAGTCAAGGGGTCGGTTTAATTATGAATGAAAAAGCAAGACAGCATCTCAAGGATCAAGGATAAGTATCGCCCAGATTGCTGTGGGTTAGAATGAAGGTAGGAATCAGAAGATTATTTATCATAGCGTGCTACGCCCCAGTTGACAGTGAGTCGCGAGAAGTCAAAGACGCCTTCTGGGACACTTTAAATGATACAATAAGTACTTGCGATCAAGGTGAATGAATAATTCTGCTAGGAGATATGAACGGATGGGTCGGCGTCCAACGTCAGGATACAGATCCAGAAAGGGTGCTAGGTAATTTTGGGGATCCAACTAGAAAAAATTATAACGGGGAAGAATTAGTGAGCTTATGCTTAGAAAAGGGCCTATTTTTTACCAATACTTGGTTTCGACATAAAATGATCCACACGTACACCTTGTGTAAAGGAAATAACCGCAGTGTAATTGACTTTGTTATTGCGGATGAAAGACTAAGAGAACTAGTCAAAGATACAAGAGTCATGAGGGGTTCCGAACGCAATACTGATAATTACCTTGTAGTCTCTAAAATAAACTTAGGGCGGGGATGGAGAAGAAAGAGAACAAAAAAACGAAACAAACGCGAATAAAGATTGAAAATTTACAGAAACTGGAATTGCGAATAGAGTTTCAAAATAAGTTAAGCGAACGCATAGATAGGGCAACTTGGGAAGCGCTTATAAGCAATAAAGATATAGAGGGCGCGTGGACTTTGTTACGGGATATCATTGTTAAAACTGCAATTGAAGTGTGTGTCACGGCAGTGGTAGAAAGAAAGTATGGTGATGCGTGGTGGAATGATGAAATTAAAGCAGCCCAGCAAGAAAAGAAAAAAGCGCACAAGAGAACATTAAACATCACAGGTCTTAGCGATGAGGAGAGAAATAGACTCGAAAATGATTACAAAGACAAAAAGAGGAAAGTTAAACGACTAGTCAAGGAGAGTAAAGAAAGAATCAGAACAGAAGAAGAGAGGAAAATACAAAACAGCTTTAGAGGAATTATGAAACTATTATTTGAACTGATAAAAGAAAGTAAAAGTAGAGAGTTTGTCAGCATGAGAAACAGCAAAGGTGAAATGCTATATGATATAGACGGGATAGTAGACGCTTTAAAAGACTCTTTTAAAGAATTATTAGGATTTGAAGATATACGGCAACAGAACTGCAACATAGAACATGATGCATTAGAAAACCCAATTGAAAAAGCCTGTGTCACTGAGGTTAGAGATATAATTAAGAACTTAAAAAACGGTAAGGCTGCTGGCGTAGACAGTATTAGTGCTGAAATGCTTAAATACGGTGGCGAGTACATACCTCACAGGTTGTGCGAATTGATAAATTTATGTATTGAGATGGGAGAAGTCCCAGACGATTGGAGAAAAGCGATTATCGTACCAATGTACAAAAGAAAGGGAGATGAAAACAACTGCAGTAATTGCAGAGGTATCAGCTTACTAAGTACCGTAAGTAAAATATACTCAAAAATACTCATTCGTAGGGTAATGAAAATTACAGAAGAAAAGATATGAGAAGTCCAAAGTGAATTTATGCCAGGAAGATCATGTACAGATCAGATATTTAGTTTAAGACAGATCACAAAAAAAAGCTTAAGAGTAGGAAAGCAAGTTTTCTGTGCATTGGTTGACCTAGAAAAAGCATTTGACAAGGTAAATAGAAGTAAACTTTGGGAAGTCCTTAAAGAGTACGGAGTCAATGGATGGCTCCTACAAGCAATAAAATCAATATATACAGGTAGTAAAGCGAGTGTAAGAGTAAATGGGAAACTGAGTGACTGGTTCGATATTATGCAAGGCGTGAAACAAGGATGCGTTATGTCCTTATGGCTATTTATCATATTTATGGATAAGTGTCTAAGAATGGCCCTCTTCGACGAAGAAGGTGTAGATATCGAAACAGTGAAGGTACGTGGGTTAGCTTTCGCAGATGACAAGATTATTATGGCAGAATCAATCGAGGACTTGCAAAGAATGTTGAATAAACTTGATACAAGCATGAAGAACATGGGCCTTAAAATTAACGTAAATAAGACAAAAACCATGGCGTTTGAAGGAAAAACTGAGAAAACAATGTGCAACATTGTCCTAAATGATAAGAGATTAGAACAAGTTGACAAGTACGTATATCTGGGTAGCCTATTCACTGGCGACGGAAAAATAGATGGGGAGTTAGATAGGCGCATAAATAAGGGTAAGCAGGTTTTCGGTAGAGCAGGGTCCATGCTCAGAAATAAAAACATATCAAAAAAAGCTAAAATGGCCATACATAATTCTATATTCGTACCGACTGTACTATACGGTAGCGAGACATGGACCTGTCAAGAGAAGGACAGGGGTAAAATTAACGCGATTGGCATGAAACCTCTTCGCACAATATGCGGAAAACACTGATGCACAAAGTCCGAAACGAGATAATCCTCAAAGAATGTGGTGCAAAAGAGACAATAGTTGACACATGGGAAAGAAATCAGTTAAGATGGTTTGGACATGTTGAAAGAATGAAAGATGAACGACTAACGAAACAAGTGTATAAAGGTAAAGTAAATGGCAGAATGCCCAGAGGTAGACCGCCAAAAGAATGGTTAGAATCTGTGAATGAGACACTAATCCGAAGAGACATAAGAAGCCATAGAAACACGAGAGCTTGCATAAAAGAATGCATGGACGTGAAGGAAGCTAGAGTAGTATGCCAGGACAGAAAAGTGTGGCGACAAATAGTTTGTAAACAGAGTGACAATAGAGTGAATGACGCCTGAAACAAAGACCTTGGATACTAAATGGGCCCAAGTGGGGAACAACACATAACAATTTTGTGAGGCTCTTCACCTGGGGTGATCGCTAGAGAGATTGATCAGCAACCTGGGTCGGAGTAGCGTTACGGAATGAACGTGTCATTTGAATAAATAACACGAGAATTCCAGATCAATCTAAAATATCTATACCTAACACCTATATACCTATCTAAGTTATACCTATATACCCATCATACACACTACTATTTTCCAACCGAGCAAGTCACGCCTGCCCCGAAAGGGAAATGGCAAAGTGTAAAAGAAAAATTTGGTATTGCACATATTTTAATACCAGCCCGCCCCCCCCCCATTCTGCCCTGGGGAATCCATGTAGAAAATTTGAACTATATTTTAAATATCTATTTTATTTCAGAAAGAAATATACACAAAAAAGAAATTGTTCAAAATATGATTCTTGCTAATGTTTATTTATAACTTTTTCATAACTAAAAAGGCAAAGCAAAGCTGACAATTTCAGAAAAACAGCAATTTTCTAGGACTTATCGAAGAGAAGATAGTTATAAACAATAATAAATTAATTAAAGAACTATTTTTGTTTAACTTGCATTGATTATTACCATAATCAGTGGAAAATGGACAAAAAGTTGAAAATTTTACAAAAAACCGCAAATACCTAGTATCAATATGAGAGAAGATAGTTATAAACGATAATAATTTTTTAGGCAATTACGTTTGTTAGATTTTTAAAATTATTATTTCACTCTGAGTGCAAAGTGGACAAAAAGTTAAAAATTGCAGAAAAATGCAACTTTCTAGCATTATTCAATTTGAAAATTATTAACAATAGTAATATAGTACATTTCATGACTAGTGTGGACTGACGGCCTTTTTAAAACGAGCGCAATGTTTTTGTAACGAGTCGTAGGTAAGGGAGCCGTAGGCGCCCCAGCCGGAGGCGAGTTTCAAAAAGAAAAGCCGTCAGTCCACAGGAATCACGAACGATACTTTTCAGAACAAAATCATAAATGGCGTGATTTCATTGTCTCCATGGAAAAATGCAAAATCACGTTTTGGGTCGGTGAAGGTACGCATGAGCTCTACTGCATTTTTGTTCTAACGAGCGTGAATGAGACAACAAAGTATAATGTGCGAGGCGATAGGAACACGCTATACTCTTCGTCAGAAACATCGACTCACCAATCCGCTATGAATTCTCTTTCTATCTTTGTCAACCTCGGTCTCTCTAGCGTTACGAAAATACACGGAGCACGCTCAAACAAAGCTCTTTTTTGAACTATACGTCACGCCGTGCTAACTGAACCCTATTTTGTAACTCATACAACGCACCGCCAGACGCGCTCAAAAAGCGTACTTTTGCGATTGTCTATGGAGGCATGAAAACACGCCATTTTTATGATTGCGTTCTGAAAAATTGTTTAGATGATTAATTTTCTAACTTCAATTAATTGTTCACCTCACTCTAATTGGAATTTGGACAAAAAACTAAAAATTTCAGCAAAAACCGCAACATTCTAGCGTTATTCAAGTTGAATATTATTAATGATAGTAATAAATTGTATAAACAATTCATTTTTCAACTTTTATCAATTATCCACCTCACTCCAATTCGAAATTGGACAAAAAGTGAAAAATGTCAGTAAAAACCGCATCTTTCTAGCATTATTTAAACTGAATGTTATTAACAATATTAATAAATTGTTTAAGCAATTATGTTTGTTAACATTAATTAAGAATTACCTCAGTCTAACTGGAAATTGGACAAAAAGTGAAATTTTGTTGAAAAAACTGCGACTTTCTATCTCTATTCTAAGAGAAAATTGCTAAAAACAATAATAAATTGTCTAAACAATTTATGTGGACATCTAATGATGAGTGTAAAGTAGTATTTCATGTATTAGCAACAATTTTTATTCAAAAAACCTAAAAAAGTCATAATGAGCGCCAAAAACTCGGAAAAGCCATTTTCTCACTTATGACATTTTTTTAGGACCCTATAAAACATATTTCTAAAAAAAAAATTTAAAATCGGTTAAGAAATACGACCTATGGGCGAATACACGAACAGTAAATTCCTATTCTAGACCAGGCCTGCCCAAGTAGGGGAAAACTGCTCATTTTCCAGATGGGAATTTAACACCACCATCGACCTCTATTCATTCAACTTCACGACAGCGATCACCCCCCAAGCCTCTGGACCTGTGAAGAGGGACGTGGTGGTGGAACTCGAACATGTGGTGAACGAGCAGTTTTCCCCTACTTGGGCAGGCCTGTTCTAGACCACTGTGGTCGGTACAAGGGCGCCAGTCGACTCGAGTCGAGTGCGCGCGCAGCAATACAAAATCCCTCGTATCTTTTAAACAAAGAGAACGATTTGGCTCAAATTTTGTCAAAGTTCTCCCTAAACATTAAGGAACAACTTTGCCACTGGAAGTTTTCCGTCCGCTAAAGTTCCCTAGAGACGTTTTTCCGTCAAAGTCTGAGGAAACGATTCCTGACGGCAATGGTTTGCAATAATTTTTATGTTGCAAATATCAGAATAAATTCTATTTTTAATACATAAGTGGGCATCTGCAGAGGTTTTCCTATTTGAAAAAAAGCGAGATCATTTCGTCGAGCAGAAGCCGAGTTTTCGCAAGTTTAGTTTAAAAAGTCATTGATTTCTCAACTAAACAGGTTAAATCATCCTAAAAAAAGTTGGAAAGAATATGTGTCTATACTTTGACATTTTCTTATACAATAAATACCATTGAGCTTATATCAGTATGTTTTCTTTCTTCGTCCTTTCTCCTTTCCTCTTATTAGATAATATACTCAGTTTTCAGATGGACAGTTTCAGGGGCAGGTTTAGCTCTAGAGATTTTACAATCTTCTGGCGACAGATATTTCGAGGCCCACTCTTCTGTGAAATCAGCTCTAACCGTGACCAGAGGGTATAATATCGAAAAAAAATGTGAACAGCCTGGTTCACCAGCATTAAGATGCATAATATATAGTTTTCATTGAAAAATTATTTAAAGAATAAATTCAAAAATATAGTTAACTGAGAAGATATAGACTCTGTAAAAAATTTTACATGAAAAAACTCACACCGTAGTCTGAATATTATTTGGCAGGAGTAATACATTTTTGTAAAAAATTTTTCTGAGTATAAAGAAGGACACAATCACTTTATAAAAAATTAATTTCGAGCTTCACTCTTGAGTTATATCTGGTCTAGTAGAGATAAGCGGGGACTAATCATACCGATACAAATGTACACTGAGAAACCCTTGTTTGTATTTCTTGTTAAAAATCACACTAGATTTTACTATCTGAACTTTGCAATGAGGGGCAAAAAGCAAATTTTAATAATATTTACTAACCTCAATAGTAACTCGTAGCTACTTAAAGAATTATAAAATATATTGGAATAAAAGTTAAAACTATTGCATTTATTGTAAAAGACATTTGAAGTATTTATTAACCTCTGTAGTAAAACTGCAAGTCTGCACTACTGCCATTTACTAATTTTGATAGGAGAAAATAGTAAATTTGTTGGATTAATATCTGTAGAAGATAACAGTATTTACAAAGTACTGTAGTAAAATGATGCGCAGGGACCGTGCGCACCGAATTACTAACTGGTTAGCAAAATATGCTACAGTGAAAATAGTAAAAAATATAAACACGTGTTGCTAACTTTCACACAAGCCTACCTACACACATATTCTACATTTAACGTATAATTCACATTTATTTAAATTAAGAATTGACAACATTAGAAATTACATATATGTATATATTCTTAAAAGATAGTTTTATATTATAAAGCTGAAACAGAAAAATCGGGTTAGAAGAAAACGAAGCTGGCGGGAATCGAACACACGTCTCCGGGACAGCAGTCGGGCGATGATCCATCTACCTATAAGACATTTTGAGACTCAGAATGAAAACTTCTATATGACCTAAATGATAGAAAGTTTATTGGTTCTAATTTATTTAATCCTTAATTGATTAATATTGATGATATTTTTATAATTTTAAACAACAAAATTTTTAATGTAATTAAAATAAGTACATTTTTTTTTAAATTACGTTTTTTTGCGGATTTTGAATTGAAATATAAATTAAATGTCATTTTCGCTACCTAAAAATAATTCTAAATTGTAAATCTTCAAAATTAAATTATTTTAAATGTAAATGAAATGTAGGTAGAATATTTATTATAAATTTAATTATTTTTATAACAAAAAACACAATTAAAAGTAAATTTAAAGCATATATTTATATTTCAGGAATACAACATTTTGAAAATTCTTTACGCCACAGTAAAATCTTAACCTCCAATCCGTTGATCGGCGATCGACACACGTCGGATGCACTCGGCTGCGCTCGGTCCAAGGCTCGATACCTTCTGCTAAATCAGTTAGTAATATTTGGGACCAATTTTAATAATTGGTATTAACCTTTGTTACAAAAAGTAGAAAATGTCCATAATACACATCGTGTTCCTACAGACAATAGTAATTTCTTCTACATATTTAGTATATTATGTTATTTAAAATACTTATTACTTTTATTCTTTTTGTACAATTTATTAATTTCTCTACTAATTTTTCCTACATCGGATTTTACTACAGAAAATAGTAAGGCTTGCTATTACCAAATAGGAAATCTTCTTATAAAAATAGTATAACTTATTATTTATGTATTAAAATGTCGAAATTTAAGCATTTTGCCCCCATTTGCTATCCGTTTTAGTAATTTTTCTAACCTAAAGTTTCTCAGTGTACGTGGTCTAGCTGATAACGGGATGTAGGGTGCGGTGGGGGCAGTCAGCCCATAGTGGTGCCTTACTACTTGTTATAATTCAAAATAGTGATATTATATTATATTTATTATTGCATCTTATGTATCCTTATACTTACCGAATAAATCGATACAGGACCATGATCATGAACTTCGATGTACTGGCTGCGAGAAAATTCCTTTTTTTGTTTTTTAGATCACCCATCGATCGAAAGAAAAGTATTGTTACCAATAAACCACTGAAATAAAATGTTAAGACTAATTAGCTATTTAAAAAGCACGTGTTCTAAATAACACTCAAGAAACTTGCAAAACCCATTATAAATAAGAAAACTAGTTTTTCGCTTAAGGTTATATTAGCTCTAGTTCATTGCATGGCAACTTACTAAGTCATTTTAAAACGCATCGAAGTAAGTTTGTTTTGGACATGACATTCTCATGCTCTTTTAGATTTTTTTCTGTCTTAAATGCAGAAACACTCTCCATTTTGTCTAGAATGTATTTACAGATACTTTATTATTTGTTAAAAATCGTTAGTTTTTGAAACTTACAAAAAACAAACGAGCAATTGGGCAAGCGTACAACAGTTAAAATTATTAGTTTTTTTCAGCAATATTAAGCAAGTACCGTCAACCGGGGCGAATCGCTACAGTTTTGACGTGATGTAGGAAGTTCCTAAACTGAGGTAATAATTAAAGTTTTCGACTTATTTGAAGCCAATAAACATTTTTCCCATGGTTATGACCAAGTACTCTTACATGCGCGTATATCCTACCCTAAAATTAGTACAAAAGTAATTAAACCAGTCTATCGTGGTTAAGAAAAGAAAAAATCAAGAATTAAAGACAACTCAACTTTTTTTATTATAAACGCGTACTAAAATATCTTTGTATCGAATAAAGAAACAAAAATAGTAATAAGGAAAGAAACAACAATTAGATGTAACGTATGAAAATAACATATATTTTCTTTTTACATTGTATAATTATTGACAATATGACTGCATAAGTAATAAAAAATCACTGTACTTATATTCTTTTACGTTATTCGTTTTATACGTTATTTATTTCAAATCTACATGATGTCGCATAATAATACAAAAATTAATGAGAAAAAAGAGTTAACAAATTGTGTTTTTTTTTAAATGCTTTGCGCTGTACCTTATGAGGATGGTTTTTTAATCGACTTTCAATTCTTTAGCTGTAGAGTAATGGGGAAGACTCCCGACTGCTAGGCGATAGATTCAGGTATAGGTGTAGGTTCGAAACCCCGTAGCGTTAGAAATTTTATTTGTAAAATAATGTTTAAAAATGTAATATATGTATTCATTCTAAGTAGGACCATTAACATTTATAGTCAAAATACTTGCAATGAATTATTATTTATTTTTTGAATACCCATTTTTTTATATCTTTAGAGTATAGTAATAGTGCGTGTTAAAATTAAACAAAAAGTTTGAAATTTAAACTTTTGTAATTATAAATATTATTCGGACCATATGCAGTCAGTACTGGGACTCCGGCAATCTCTACTGGGCCATTACTACGCCAGTGGTGTATTTCCACCTGTGTAGTACGAACCTTCAAAAATCAAAGTCGGCCCCACACTGTTGTCCAAGGTTGGGCCGACATCATCTTAATAGATGGCCCATATGTGCGACCAAATGTCGGGCCGACGTTCAGAAGCCAAAGGCGGTTGACCGTTATCATTTAGTTAGCTGGTTGGCCCGACCAGTGGCATACAAAGTTGGACCGACCGTCCGACGGTTGGGCCAACCGTGGGCCGACGGTCAATTCGCACCTGGGTAGTAGGGACCTTACAAAATAGATATATAATGAAGACAAACAGCAACATTCAAAGTCCAAGATTTAAAATTGTAACCGACTTATGGACTTCGATGAACCATTCTCACAACTCATGGGATAGCACGTCAGATTTTCAGCCCGAAGGTTGCAAGCCCAATTATCGAGGTCTGCAATCTTTTACATTTTTTTCGTTGCTTTTCACTTGGTGTAATGTTAATTAATTCAATTTTGTTGTAAAATTTTATAAAATTATGTAAATATATCTTTAACCCTTGTTTTCAATGGAAAACTCGCTTTTTTTGAATGTTTATAATTTATTTCACATATGTCTTCTTTTTTACAGTTATATTTTTTATTTATTTTTCACTATTTATATTTATAAATGAGAGTATGCACGTGATCTGTCGAACGAAACATTATATATGTTGCGAGATCAAATAAATTAAACATCATGAAATATTATTATTGTGTTTCCTTTTGAGCCATGGCTATAAGTTTACCGAGATTTCCGTTCATATAGTCAGAATTTTTCAGTCTGAATAGTTGGACCTGAAAAAGGGGCTATTTGTAACGACATTTTTATATTTATGGGCGTCGCCACGAAAAGTGTAATTTTTGGCAAAAAAAAAAGATTAAATTAAAGTTTGCAGCACATCTTGCAAACTTTTTTCACATATTGTACATGCATAAAGAAATGTATTTTTTGGATAGGCCACTTACTTGACGCATGCACATAAGTTACTCAAATATTTATTTTTTTATTTATATTATAATTTTTTATAACTGAAGAAATGGAGAACAGAAGATCATTTTTAGATGGCTTTTCTACTTTCATGTTGAGGATACTGCTCATTGTAATGTAAGGAGGTAATATTATGAGATATTTATATGAAAAATTAGTATATTTAAAAAATAAAAACCGCTTAATTTTGTAGGCACATCATTTTCCTTCCAAATACGTTTGTCCAATGATAAAACGCACTAGATTTCGTGAAAGATGTGTTGAATGTCACTTAACTTTTGCGCGCAATGCAATATTGACCCGATTTTCGGTACACTTACTTAGTTCAACTTCAACATACTATATTTGGTTGAAGTAAGCCTAGAAGAATGTGCTTAAAAATCGAGCACTAAAGTAGGGTGTCGGACCGGACATTTTTTTGGTAAGATCACAATTTTCATTCTTTCAAAGTAGCCCATGCAGACAACTTTAAAGGCACACCTTTTTACTTTATAGAGTATCTGTCCGACATCTGATTGTAGCCAAAAAATTTGAACCTCGGTAGTTGTACGCGATTTCCAGCACTCCGGTTGTCGATCCGGATATTTGAAACCTTATAATGGTTACACAATTTTGCGATGGATTCACAGCACATTATCAACTTCATAAAATTTTAATAGCCTACGGTATACTGTACTTGCATGATTTTTTCAGAATTTTTAAGCGTTGTGCTTCATAGTCCAAGCGTTGACCGCTAAAATTACAGCCCACCGAGTCTAAAGATGAAACCAACTCAGAATAATTGAATAGAGTGAGCTGCAGCAGGATCGGTATGGTTGCCTAACCTCATCCTATCCAGATGCCCAGAAAAAGGTCACTTCCGGTACGATTTTCGGGTCGTTTTCCAGCTCATCGAGAATAAAGATGAGCAAAAGCTCAAAATGTAGTACTGAATGAGCTTTATCAAGAGCACTAGGGCTGCCACCCACCACCCTGTCCAAAACCCTTAGCAACCCCTTTCGAAAGTTCGTATTTTGGGTCGGTTTCCAGCCCATCGAGAACAAGGATGAAATCAACGCCAAAATAAAGCTTGAGTCTCCCCCTAACTAATTCACCAGGGTTTCCACCTTTTATCCGGTCCGAAATACCGGGCAACTCTCTTTGAAAATCGGAAAAGGGCCTCTGGGGGTAAGCATGTAACAGTTTCCCCTACACGTATCTGGCACAAATTAATGGCATAGCTGGATACCCATGAGACATGAAAGCACTCCAAGACTTGACCTTTAAATCGCATTTTTGAAGAAGCTATGGAGGGGGAAATAAACATAAAAATGTGGTGTTACTAAAAAAACGGTTAGGCCGCTTTTAAAGAGAAAAAATATGTTGCGTAGTCTATGGTGGCAATTTTCCAGGGGAAAAAAATCTGACGAAAAATTAGAGGGGAAAAAAATTTTGAAATTTAAAAAAAAAAAAATTTCAGGTCACGTTTGAGAGGTGGGGCTGTCTACTCTAGCATATATTTTTACAAAACTTTTTATAGTGGTATTTTTTTGTAAATGATTTTTTGAAAATTAAAAAAATTTTTTTTCGAAATTTGCATTAATTTTTCGGGTGAATTCTTCCATTAGATTTGGTGAAATGCCAAGAAATAATGAAAAAAAAATTATAAAAAATATGAAAAACTAACATTGCATAATTATTTGCACCGTGAAAAATAAACTAAACTAATAATCGAGGAGGGCAAGAAATTATACTTTATAGTTTATATAAATGAATGTAAATCTATATTTATGTATTAGAATATGTACATTAGTATTTTAAATGAACGCTTATGTACTATAGGTTGGTCTCGCCCGCCATACAGTAAAATCACATTTCATCGTCCGAATCAAGAGCCGACATACATCTCATCCATCTCTTTTTAACAAACTACGCGCGTCATTTCTATATCTTTCAAACGAGGGTTCTATCATTGTGGAATCCAAAAAGTCATTTTTCTGGTAAAAAGCGAAACCGGTTTTAATGAAAAAATATATGCTGCCAAATGTAGTGGCACACTTTAGGAGAAGAGTAAGAACAATGTTCTGAACAAAAAATTCTGCAAATCTTTTTTTAATTTTCAGACAAGTATTTACAAACAAATAGTACTACAAAAAATGTTGTAAAAATATATGCACGAATAGTAGAAAGCCCTAGGATTTTTTATAAATAGAATTTGGAATGAATCTCTCAAATGTAACCTGAAATTTTTGCTTGAAAATTTTTACATTTTTCCCCCATAATTTTTTCTCAGCCTTTTTCTATTTTTTCAGCGAAAACTACCCCCATAGACTACGCATCATATACTTTTTTCATTAAAATCGGCCTAGCCATTTTTCAGTGAAACAACTTTTTTGATTTTTCTTTCCCCCTCCATAGCTTCTTCAAAAATGCTATTTAAAGGTCAAGTCTTTGAGTGATTTCATTCTTTCGTGGTCAAAACTGTTTTCTGCATAATTTTTCTTTTACAATGCCAATTTTCAAGATTTTAGTAAGTAGCACTATCTATATAACGAAATCGATTTATTTAATGCAAAGCAGAATTAAAACTGTTAAATAATAGCTATGTTATAAGCAAGGTCACATTTGCCCCACCGGTCGGCGCTGTCCCTCCTTACCCTTTTACATTTGTTGGTGAAAATTCTTCTTTTTTGTTTGAAAATGAACTTTTTTGTTGCTAAAAACTCTTAAAATGCGCATTTGTTTATATAATTTGTTTATGAAATGAACAAATATTGATGGGTGGCAAAATTTTTCTCACAAAACGTCATTAGCAATATAATTTCAGCAAGGTCAGAAGAAAGATCGATTTCTTTTCGCTTGAAAAGGCTCAAAATGTGCAATTGCTTCTATGATTTGTTGATTAAATAAACAAATATTGATGGCTGGCAAATTTTTTTTAGAAAAACATCTTTGGCAATATAATTTCAAAGGTCGAAAAAAAAACGATTTCTTTCGCTTAAAAACACCCAAAATGTGCATTTGTTTATAAAATGAACAAATATTGATGAGTGGCAAAAACTTTTTGAAGAAACATCATTGGCAATATAATTTTAGCAAGCTGAGAAGAAAGAACAATTTCTTTTCGCTTAAAAACACCTAAAATGTGCATTTTTTTAATATAATTTGTTTATAAAATAAACAAATAACATTCAATATTAAATTTCAATGGCCACGTATCATCTTAACGATGAAGGCAAACGATTTCAGAGCAGAAATATACTTTGAAGACGAATAACCCCTAATGTCGATCATTTGTTGATACAATTTGTTTATAACAATTGACTTTGCAAGTTAACAATTTTTGTATCTTTCTTATACCCCTGTGCATTAAATACAAGGAACGAGAAGTATAAGAAAAATTTTGTCTAGAAGATAAAGAATGAAATTTAAAAAATCGAAATTTTTTTCGCTGTTTGCATTGACATAAAACTTAAATAAAAAAAATAAAATAAAAAATCTATTCTCACCATTTTCTGAAAAATTTAATTCTGAATTAAAAAAAAATCTAAAATCGGTGCATAATTACGTTCTAAATGTCATTTTGAACCTCCTTTTCCAATTTCACCCCACTGTGCGACGTGGCAGCGCTGTAAGTTTGGGCAGTGATGCAACATATAGGGGGAAGCCTCACGTATCCTCAGGCCTATTTTTGTGAACGTACTTCTGGTCCTGTCGGGGGAATGGAGCGAGATGTTTTAACCGATTAAAGAATCAACATCAACTTTCTCGTAAGACTCGGGAAAACTCGTCGGGAAATTTTGGAAATTTTACAAACACCAAAAAAGCGCGCGAGAGTCGTTCAAAAATCAAGACTATGCTCATCGTTTTTTTCGATATTCGTGAGTTTTAATCATGTGTATGTTCCAGCAGGTCAAACTGTTAATAAAAATTCTATTTTGAAATCCTGAATAATGAATATTTGCGAGATCCACGAAGTTGCACGAAGCATTAAGTTGCCCTCTCCCTCTCCCTCTCCCTCTCCCTCTCCCTCTCCCTCTCCCTCTCCCTCTCCCTCTCCCTCTCCCTCTCCCTCTCCCT
>CAKNYM010046303.1:43896-65323 GCA_932195095.1 Andricus curvator
CGGGCGATGGGGTCGCCACATCCCATTATTATTATTATTATTATTATGAACCAGCAATATTGAGAATAGATAATATTTTTCGAATTTCAGTATCTGTTTAGTATGAGTAGAAATTAGGTCATGGATACTGAATTTTTATTAGCGTCAAAATAAGGGATGCTCAAACAGAAAATATTTCTTTTATCACTTATCCCCTGATATTTTTCAATTTAGTGTAAAAATAACATTCAATTAGAGAAAAAAAATATTAAGGCGTGGTCCTGGATGTGAGATATTAATTAAAACAACACCTTCTATTATAAATCCCGGTAGGAAAGCTTGCATTGAAAAGTATTCGAAAATTTTCTTTTCAATTGTGACTTGACAATTATTGAATCCTTTTCGATACGGGTTTTGTCCTGACGTTCTGAATACCCATAGCAGTAGAAGTTAACTTTCAAACTGAATCCCCTTCTGTACTAAGTGGCGATAATATTTTTCTGAATACTTTTGGATACCTTAAATCAACCATGAAATAGAACATTTTTTATCTCTTTTAAATTAGCACATTTCGATGTGCTTATTTACTGTTTTTCGAATAATAATGAGGAATAATGAATAATGAATAATTTAACGTTCTCAAAATTGATTGCGACACAGGTAGTAGTGATAAAAACTAATTCATTTAATTTTTTATCATGATTATATATTTATTTTCAATCGATCAAATTCGAATAAGGCGAGAGTTTTGTGAGAAAGTGATATATTGTTATGCATGATTCTACTAGATTTTGCAAAGTTTATACTTTTGAAGTGGTTCGTGTCCGTGCTAAGTTTCTAGAACATTCTTGATGTCGTCATCATGAATTCCTACCTTACCGACATTGATACAAGAGGGGCACTGTACCAGGGGGACTGGACCACTTTTACAAGAGGGCTACTGAGAACATTCCACAGCTGACATCAAATAATATTGCGCAATTCTAAGAGCCGAATTCATGTAAATAGCTTCCACGTTATTTCTCATCTCAATTAAGCATTTCGCGTTAATACTTTCAAGGCTGAATTTTGCTTTGTCCTATCATTTTCTACTGCGTCATATAGTTATGAGAAAAACAAGAGGTCGGTCTCTTGCGAGATATCACCACGAAGGGAGACATCTATTTCAGCCCGATCTTGGGGCTTAGGAGGAACTTGCATGTTAATGTTCCTCCTTGTCCTGAAATCGCGGACATCTCTCAGAAGGTGCCTGCTTTCCGCGGTTGGTCTTAATGTCGCTTCCTCATCTTCGTCTGCAGCTGGATCAAGCAGCGGTTGGGGAAGCGCTCCGTGTACATATCCATTTTTCCAGAGGTGGGCATGTTGATTTCACAATGATTGAATCGAAACGTGCTGAAGCTCTGGGTGATTCTGGTACCACAGAGTGTGCATAAGTACCATAAAGCCTCGGTAAACAGGGATAATGCTGGCATCCTAGTAGTCAGGCAAGTCATCCTTGGGTTGATCCGTTCACTCAATGTAGGCGTTTCGCCGATTCGTCGTCGTCTTTCCATCTAAATTATTTTCAGCAACTCGAACTCTAGGATGATCGGCATTGTTTGCCGAGCCATTGTCGGGTGCTCTGTGTGTTCGATCGTTTTGAACCGCATCGACAACTTTTTGGTGTTTTGGTGGCGTCATTGTTGTTCCCACGAGCAGCTAGGGAAAGGGTTCGTCCATCCTTGTAGAGCCCCGCGTGCAAGGATAATGCTGCATACTCTGAGAAGTCGCCCGGTATCCCAGAGTCACCGTTTAAGACACCTCACCCAGGTTCCATTAAGTTTTCGTCACGTTTGTTACGCCTGCGCTTAGGGGTTATTCCTTCGGGATCATCCCTGGACAATTTTCCGCGATTTCTTATTAATGATTGTAACCATATTCAGCAGAAATCCTTGGTACAGGGACCCTCTATCCGCAACCCGAGGACGCGTTCGGTGGCTTTGTCATAGGCCCTTCAGTTCTATTCCAAAGGAATCGAAACCGGAACCGATATATATATATATATATATATATATATATATATATATATATAAAGGTTTCGAAAGCTCACCCAAGAACTGAGGATCTATAATCACACACTGAACAAGTCAAAGCTGCTGACGATCAAGCAGCATATTCTTGACAAAATACGGGTGTTATCTGACGCAAGGAGGAGAATACAGAAGAGGGAGATATGGATAAGGGAGAATCAACAGTCATCCGCTTCAAGGAGTTTGGTGAAAACCTCATAGAATCTGAGGAGGAATGTCCATCAAGCACTGCCGAATAGGTGAAAAAGTCACTCAGGGGCACGAAGAACTTTTCCGCTACAGGAACAGATGGTATCTAGAATTTCTGGTGGAAGAAGTTTACTTCTAGACACCAGCATCTGGCCCGCATATTCACCTCATATTTAAAGTCGGAAACGCCCATTCCGCACTGGCTGGTGTTAGGAAGCATTATACTCCTACCGAAAAAAGACATCTTATCCAACCCAAAGAATTACAGGCCAATAAATTGTTTGAACACACTGTATAAGATCTTTGCCGCTGTCCTAAACAACAGGATTGTTTAAAGAATTTAGCATGTGTGGCGAGATATGTACGAACAACGTGGCTCGAAAAAAGGTGTAGCAGGCTGCCGATAGAACCTGCTAATTGACAGGTGCGTCTGCAAAGACGCAGCAGCCCTTCAGCGCGTTCTGTCAATGGCCTGGATTGATTATCGTTATATGGGATGGGACGAAAAAGACGAATAGATTATGGTAATAGATTATCGTACCCGACTCGTATATTTGACATCGGATAAATAGTCACTATTGTTGTATTCAGGTCTTATGGTAAAAATAACATGCCCAGTGTCAATTCTGTCAGTGAAATCTCCAACATGGCGGTGACCTTGTCTGACCTACAGAGTCACGAATAGGGCTCCATGTTGGAAAGTTTCCGATTGACCCTAAGAGATAACTATTACGAAAAACTATCATCTCATGTGAATTCGTTCTAACGGATTTTTCCGGGCGAATTGAAAGAATTTTTAAGTGGAATCAATTCGTTCTAATCAATTTTTCGGGCGAATCGAAAGAATTTTTAAATGGAATCAATTCGTTTTAATCGATTTTTCCAAGCGAATTGAAAGAATTTGTAAATGGAATCAATTTGTTTTAATCGATTTTTCGGGCGACATGAAATAATTTGTAAATGGAATTTTAATGGAAACTCGATATAAACTAGCGGTCGTCAAGTTGTTCGGAGCATTTCATTGGGCCCTGACGTTGTTGTTCTGAGTAATTCGATCCACAACATAATGTTAATGGTCGATATATTTTAATGGCCACCTAGCAACCATGGCCATGAATAAGCTAGAATTCATTATTTGTTACCCGCAATTTTGGTAGTTGGTTGTTTTATTACTCAACTGAGTTGTTCATCTTTGTTCAAGTTATTCCTAACCCTAACCCTCTCTGTGTTGAGCTAGTGGGGAGTCACATGTAATAATGCTGAGGGAAGTACATTATTTAGAACCAATAGCTATGCCATTGAATCAACGTGTATTGATTTTAACATGAAAATAACTTCAAGGCTTTTTGATTGTTTAGGGTCTCAGTATTAACGGTCTGACGCTCTTTAGGCAAAATAAAAGATCAGTCTAGATTAAATTAATTTAAATAAACTCTTATTCAGAATTGGCTGGAGCTTAGCCAATCAAATCTAAAATAAAATCTATGAATCTCAATTGGCCAAGGTTTTAGCCAATAATTCGAAATCTAAAAAACCAAGGTTATAATATATATATATATATAGTTAAAAGTTTGTCATAAGGACAACCGCAGGATTTCGCCGGGAGCGGGTGCTAATCTGAAAAATTGCACCCGCTCCCAGAGAAATCGCGGTAAAATTTCAGCTGTAACCACGTCTCACGACCGGGAGATATTAACCAGTGCTATTAACCAGTGAAACCTTGGCACTTCTAAGAGCGCCGATGATCAAGACGATTAGCTTAACAGAATATTCCAGGTATAACCGTCGCAACTCCCTTATAAGGTCCTCTCTTTCTTTTCTTTCGCCTTGGCTGTGACGTTTTTGTCAGCTGGTGCCGAAAATTCGATAACGAACATGGTTCGTTTCTCGAAGTCAAGGAGAACTATGTCAGGCCTCGAGTGTGCAACAGAAACAATTATCGAGAATATGAAGTTCCAGTATAAGCGGCACTTCTCATTTACGACAATTGACTCTATTTCTCTAGGAGCGTTTAGCGGAGAGGTATTTGGGCTAATGCCATAAGAGTGACAGAGATGCTAATAAAGCACTCTTAGTGCCGCATTGTGCCTTCGGATGTAGGTCGTTCCCGCATGAGTTGGACAACTAGATAGTATGTGTCCTAGATGCTCGGGGTGTGCATGACACGCTCTGCAGCTATCATCGGGAATGTCTTGGCTCAAAATGTGGCGACGGTATGCTAGAGTGGAAATGACACCGTCTTGACATGCCAAAATGAAGCCCTCCGTGCCCGACTTCAATCCGGGTGATCTAAGGAAAGTAAACGTTAGCTCATACGACATCGACTGATCTTCCACATTTCTGTGGAAGATGCCTGCATCCTCTTGTCCAGGAGCTGTTCGTGGAAGTTTTTCTCCTGTGCTTTCTTAATCCGGGCCTTCAGGAGTGAGTATTCAAGATGGATAAAATTTGATGCATTTTGCTCACCCCTAATATTGAAGTCAAGGCCGAGTGTTTCAGCAGCCTCCTCCGCTGCTTTGTACAGAAACGCCCCTTTTCCCACTTTTTCGTGTTTCCTGACAATTTTAAGAAGAGGGTCTTGTCCATTTGCAACTATATGTGCTGTAGCCAGAATGAGTCTGTTGTGAAGACATTCAAGATTCAGTATTCCGCGACCACCTAGGCGGCGTGAGATGTAAAGTCGCGGAACAGAAGACTTAAGGTGCATGCTCTTGTTCATGTGCAAAACCTTTCGCGTCCCGATATCAAGGGATCTGAGCTCGTCCTTCATCCATGGAACCACTCCAAATGAATAGAGTACTAACGGGACGGCAAGCATGTTCGTTGCAGATACTTTGTTTCTCGCCGACAATTCGGAAGACCAAATCTGCCGGATGAGACGTTTGTATCTGCATCGGAGAGTATCCTTTATAGATGGCACGTCCTGAATGCGGCTCTGTGGCACGCCCAGGTATGTATAGGTCTCTCCAGCGCAAAGGTGTCGTATAGCGCTTCTGTCAACGAGCTCAGGATCTTCGGGGATGCCATTAAGTTTTCCTTTCTTCAAATTAACCTTGGCGCATTTCTCTAACCCGAATTCCATTCCAATCTCTTGAGTGTACTCTTTGAAAATTTTCAGAGCTAGATGTAGTTTCTCTTGATTCCTAGCATGGATCTTAAGATCATCCATGTAAAATACATGAGTGACCTTATGCTTCCGGTTTTCAGGTTTGCCGCAGAAATACCCTTCGGAATGGCGAAGTGCGAGAGATAGTTGCAATAATGTGAGGCAAAAGAGGAGAGGGCTCATGGTGTTGCCCTGAAATACACCTCTCTGAAAGGTGATACTGTTAGTGATCACACGATGTTTTCCAGATGAGATAGTAAATCTGGTTTTCCAAAGCGGCATTAATGTCTCTATGCACCTCACGATGTGTGGATGAACCTTTAGGCTTTCCAACAGACAGATTATAAGTCTATGGGAGGTTGAATCGAAAGCTTTCCGGTAATCAATCCAGGCCATCGATAGAAATCGCTGATAGTATGCTGCGTCTTTACAGACACATCTATCGATGAGCAAGTTCTCTCGACATCCTGCTACGCCTTTCTTTGAGCCACGTTGTTCATACATCTCTCGCCATACAGGTCCAATTTTCCGAACAATCCTATCATTTAGGATAGCTGTGAAGTTCTTATACAGTGTGTTCAGACAAGTTATTGGCCTGTAATTCTTAGGGTCAGCTCAGTTGCCCGTCTTCGGCAGGAGCACTGTGCGCCCTTCCACCAACCACCCCGGAATAGGCTCTTCCGACTTTAGATATGAGGTGAAAATTCGGGCCAAATGCTAGTGGGTTGAAGGAAACTTCTTCCACCAGAAGGTCTTGATGCCATCTGGTCCCGGAGCGGAATAGTCCTTCATGCCTCTTAATACGTTTTTCACCTCCTCGGTAGTGATAGGTGGGCATTCCTCCTCAGCTGTGATGAGGGCATTGCACAGCTCCTTGAAGCTGTTTATGTTCTTTGAGCCTTCTTCAAGTGGATGTGGGACTTCGTAGACTTCTCTCCAAAATGCTTCGACCTCCTCTGATTTGGGCGGATGGTCGACAGTAACTGGAGGGTCTTGGAAGAGTCGAGATGGGTCAGACGAAAACTGTTGATTTTCTCTGACCCACCTCTCTCTCCGCTCTAGACTTCTCCTAGCGTCAGATAGTACTCGTATTCTGTCAACAATATGCTGCCTGATGGTCAGTAGCTTTGACTTGTTGATTTTGTGATGACGGATCCGCAGTTCGCGCGTGAACTGTCGAACCTTGGCAGTGAAAGTCCTGCCAGATGTTATGTAGTCAATCACACACTGAATGCGGGACGCGTACTGTCGTGCCCAGCCTATATTTGTGCTAAGTTGATGCATTCGTCTTTTGGTCTTATGATCAACCGTTGGTTTTGTTTTACGATTTGCATCTGCCAAAGTTCTCGCTGCATTGTACACACTACAATTGATAGTCCAGAGGTCGGATTCATCGGAAAAATCTCCACGAAGCTCATCATCTAGTTCAGTCAGATCTTTGGGCTTGGGAGAAACCTGAATGTTGATGTTTCTCCGGGTCTTGAAGCATCGTTCTCCCTCTATTGGATGCCTGTTCGAGGCTGGTCTCAGTGTCGCCTCTCTTTCTCTGTTGCCGGCTTGTTCTGGCTGCGGTTGTGTAGGCGCTCCGCTTATATAACCCCTTTTCCGGAGGTCCTCGGCACGGTTTCGCAGACGTTTTTGCGAAAAATCCGAGAGCTCTGGGTGTTTCTCGCACCACAGAGTATGCAGTCGCGCCATGCAACCTTTTCGTTCAGGGGCCATACTGGTATCATAGCACTCCAGCAGGTCGTCCCTGAGTCGATCCGTCCACTTAAAAGTAACGAGATTCCGCCGCTCAATCGCATTGACTCCGTCTTGATTGGCTCCCCCAACTCTAGGGTAGTCGGCATTGTTGTCCGACCCATTGTCGGGAGCCCTGCGCGTTCGATTGTTTTGAACCGCACTTCCTACAACTATGTTTGGTGTTGTCATTGTTGTTCCCACGAGCATCTAGGGAAAAGGGTTAGTCCATCCTTGTAGAGCCCCGCGTGCAAGGATAAGGCTGATACTCTTAGAGGTCGCCCGGTATCCCAGAGTCACCGTTTGAGACACCTCACCCAGGTGCCATTCAGCTTTCGGCACGGTTGTTACGCCTTCACTTAGGAGTTATTCCTTCGGGACCATCCCTGGACAATTGTCCGCGACTACTTATTAATTATTGTAACCATATTCAGCAGAAACCCTTGGTACAGGGACCCTCTATCCGCAACCCGAGGACGCGTCCGGTGGCTTTGTCCGAGGCCCTTCAGTTCGAATTCCAAGGAATCAAAACCGAATACCGATATATATATATATTCGGTTTCGGTTTCTATTCCTCTCGAAACAAACCGAAGTGCCTATGACTCGGGTGGTGGATAGAGGGTCTCTGTACCAAGGGTCTCTGCTGTGGTGCGAGAAATACCCAGAGCTCTCGTACTTTTCGCTAAAACGTCTGCGAAAGCATGCCGAACAACTCCGGAAAAGGTGTTATGTAAGCGGAGCGCTTACTCTACCGTAGCCAGAACAAGCCGGCAACAGAGAGAGAGTGAGGCGACACTGAGACCGACCGCGGGCAGTCATCCAACAGAGGAAGAGCGATGCTTCAGAAACCAAAAAAACATGAACATCCAGGTTTCTCTCAAGCCCAAAGATCTGGCTGAACTGGATGGCTAGCTGCGTGGGGATTTGTCCGAAGAATAGGACCACTGGACTATCAATTGTAGTGCGTATACTGAAGCGAGAGCTTTGGCGAATGCAAACCCCCAAACCAGAGGAGGTCGAAGCATTTTGGAGAGAAGTCTACGAACTCTAGAATTCATTGAAAGAATACTTGGAGAACATAAATAGCTTCAAGGAGCTATGCAGTGCCCCCATAACACCTGAGAAATAATGCCCACCCATCGTTAGCGAGAAAGTGAAAAAAGTATTAAGAGGCATGAAGGACGATTCCGCTTCGGGACCAGATGGTATCACAACCTTTTGATGGAAGAAGTTTCCTTTAACCCACCAGCATCTGCCCCGCATTTTTACCTCATATCTAAAGTCGGAAGAGCCTATTCCGGAGTGGTTGGTGGAAGGACGCGCAATGCTCCTGGCAAAGATGGGCCACTCAGCTGACATTAAGAATTACAGGCCAATCACTTGTCTGAACACATTGTATAAGATCTTCACAGATATCCTAAATGATAGGATTGTTTGGACAATCGGACCTGGGTGGCGTGAGATGTACGAACAACGCGGCTCAAAGAAAGGTGTAGCAGGATGTCGGGGAACCTAATCATCGATAGATGTGTCTGCAAAAACACAGCATCCGCCCAGCGCTACCTATCGATGGCCTGTGTTGATTACCAAAAAGTTTTCGATTCAACCTCCCATAGACTTATCATCTGTCTGTTGGAAAACTTAAAGGCTCATCCGGACATCGTGAACCCACCCCTCTTTTGACTTACATTATTACCACTATTCCTCGCCCTTCGCCATTCCGTAGGGTACTTCTGCGGCAAACCTGGAAATCGAAAGCATACGATCACTCATGTATTTTACATGGATGATATTAAGATTTATGCTAAAAATAAAGAACAACTACACCTAGCTCTAGGGATTGTCGAAAAATACACTCAGGAGATGGGAATGGAGTTTGGGTCAGAAAAATGCGCCAAGGTTTATTTGAAGCGACGGATTTGGTCTTTCGAAAGGTCGACGAGGAACAAAGTATCTGTCGTCCCGGTAGTACTCTAATCATTTGGAGTGATTTCATGGACGAAGAACGAGCTCAGATCCCTCGATACCGGGTCTCGCAAGGTTATGCACATGAACAAAAGCATGCACCTTAAGTCTTCTGTTCCGTGACTTTACATCTCACGCCGTCAAGTTGGTCGCGGAATACTGAATCTTGAATGTCTTCACAACAGGATTATTCTGGGTACAACACATATAGTCGAAAATGGACGAGACCTTCTTCTTAAAATGGTCAGGGAGCCAAGATTAAGAAAGCACAGGAGAAAAACTTCCGCGAAAAGCTCTTAGATGAGAGGATGCACGGCATCTTCCACAGAAATGTGAATGATCAGTAGATGTCGTATGAGCTAAAGTTTGCTTTTCTTAAATCCCCCGGATTGAAGTCGGGCACGGAGGGTTTCATTTTGGCGTGTCAAGACGGTGTCATTTCCACTTTAGCATACCGTCGCCACATTTTGAGCCAAGACATTTCTGATGATAGCTGGAGAGCGTGTCATGCACACCCCCAGGCATCTAGGACACATACTATATAGTTGTCCAACTTATGCGGGAACGGCGTACATCCAAAGGCACAATGCGGCACTAGCAGTGCTTCATTATAATCTCTGCCACTCTTACGGCGTTAGCTACAATACCGCTTTACCAAACGCTCCTAGGGAAATAGAGTCAATTGTCGAAAATGAGAAGTGCTGCATATACTAGAACTTCATATTCTCGACAATTGTTTCTCTTGGAAGAATTTGAATTTTTAATTATTTTTGCGCACTGACATAGTTCTCCTAAACTTCGAGAAACGAACCATGTTCGTTATCAAATTTTCGGCACAATCTGACAGAAACATCACAGCAAAGGAGAATGAAAAGAAAGAGAGGTAGAAAGACCTTATAAGGGAATTGGGAGGTTATACCCGGAATATTCTGTTAATCTAGTCGTCCTGATCATCAGTGCTCTTGAAGGTGCCAAGCTTTCACTGGTTAATAGCCTGAAAAGCATTCCTGCTCTGTGTTCTCAGGGTGCACCAGACTTTTGCCGGATCGTCGTATTGAGTCTATCGCAGACTGTAACCACCTATCTCACGGTCGTGACACGTGGTTACAGCTGAAATTTAACCGAGATTTCGCCGGGAACAGGTGCAATTTTTCAGAATGGCACCCGCTCCCGGTGAAATCACGCGGTTGTCATTATGACAAATGTTAAGGTTGCATTTTAATTTATCCTTGAATTTACATCGCAAAAACGTTTTCTGCTGTGAATATCATGATTTTCTAGGCGTTTCTACAAAAAAGTTTCGAAAACATTCCACATGTGTTTTGATAATAATAATAATAATAATCTCTGGATAAATAATAATGCATAATTATTTAATATGTGTTCGGTTCAATGGAAGAACTTGTCTAATTGACACTACTGAAAGAAAGGTGAATTAAAGTATTTGTTAAAAGAACAGTTTCTCTTTTTTAACTACAAATGCATATATTGCTTTCCACGAAAGAAAAAAGGAGAAGGAACTCATTTATAAAATATTTCCCTGTAATTATATCATACGTAAAAATAAAAATGATGAATGTACCATAGAAGAGTATAAAACCAGCAAAGATAAAGAAGCATTAAATAAGTGCTGGAACGAGTGCTGTCATGCCGATTTGGAGGAGCTGGGTGAATATTGATTACATTACAACAGAAAAGAAGTTTTTTTCGTTTTCAAAAGTAACATTTATGACATCATAGCAATAGTTTACGCATAAACGCCTATGGTTTAAATAAAGAAGAAGCAGTTTCAAGAAAATCTACAATACACCTTCTTATGACCAAGAAAACAAAGGATAAATAATAATATGAGTGACGAAGAAGTTGCCAATGAAAATATCATCTATCATTTCACATCGATCAAAAACTTACCTTTCCAGAAAAATACGTAAACAGTAAACTTCCTTTTATTCTACAGTTCGCTTATTCTACAGTTCACCTATTCTACATCCCCTATACACGCTAATTCTAATTTGCGCAGTTTCGTCATCTTCCACCACGGTCCCTGTACGGGCTACACGGCCACGCCCGTATCAGTGGGTGACCATTAAAAAAAAGAGGCCCGAAGAGCGGGAAGCCTTGCATTGAGTATTTTGACATGCCGTCATGTGAATGCAGACAACTTTTTCGAGAAAATATTCTAAACGAAAAAGTCATAAATGTACAAATAGTAATATTTCTCAAGTGTAGAATGGATTTTCTCAGTAATTTCCCATTCTTTTGTCGATTGACGCCCTTTCAGTGTCACGAAATACAATCAACTGTCAGAAATTTGAGGTTAGAATGCCACTAACCACAAATTTGGGACAGTTGAGTGTATTTCGTGACACTGAAAGGGCGTCAACCGACGAAAGAATGGTAAATGACTGAGAAAATAGATTTCACACTTGAGAAATAGTACTAGTCAGACCATTATCACTTACCTTTACTTTTAGAATATTTTGTCCAAAAAGTCGTATGCAGTTCCAGCCTCAGGTCCTAACCTTCCTGACGGCTGATATTTCCACCTATTTTAGCATTATACACTTGAAAACTACCCAGTAAAAAAAGTTGAATAAATATAACGCGAAAACGAATTCAGGTTAGGTTTGGTGTATTCGATTTGCTGCCACAATCGAATTGGACCTTTCAATTCAATTCTGCAATGCATTAGGCCCCAATACATTCGTGCGGTTTGGGTGAGCGATATTAATTATCTAGCTGAACGGAGTGATATTAACCAAACTTCGACTCCAATTCGGCAATACACATGATTTGACAGACTCAATTCTGCAAGGTGGAGGGCGATGGACGCGGTTGGTTACTGGTAACTTCATTGCCGACAGTTGGTATTGAATTTTTTTACTATTTAAAAATGTTTAAAAATTCACAATATAAAGTTGAAAAGTTTTTTTTTCTGTAATTGGCAACAATTAAGGCCATGTGAGCATAACCTCAAATTTTTTTTACATTGAGAAGCGCGGTTCTGGTCCGAAATTTTTATAATTATGAAAAAAGCAAAAAAAATTTTGTTATAAACAAAAAATTGTTTATCGTTAGAAAAATTTAGGACCAGAGCCGAGTTTCTTAGTGCTTCATATTTCGTTTCCCAAATTTTCAACTCGATATCGCGTTTCGTGTGAAAGTAAGTTGATTTTGAAAAAAATTTTGGTGCAATTGCAGAATAGGGGCGTCACCTCTGTTTTGGCTGGAAAATTTTTTTTTTGGGCAACAAACTATCAGAATCTTTAATTGGACAATAAATGAAGCGATTTGATAAGGGAAAAGTTTTAAATTATTGTTACTTTTGTCACTACGATGTCTCAAATATGGGTCTGTCACGATATGAGACGAAAGGGCCCTTGGCTATCGATGGCAATCGATAGTCACAAAAATAGATCGTCAAAAACATAAAATATAGATATGTAATGGTCACAAAAATAATGTTGAATAAATCCCTACCCATTTCCAACGTCTTGTGGGGGCGGGAAGGCACCCCTTAGACTAGTCACAAAAATAATGTTGGTCAAATCCCTACCCCTTTCCAACGTCCCGTCTCCTCTTGGCACAAGTGACAGCTGATGTGCGTGAAAGTCTCCTTTTTGTCGACATAATAGCTTATGTCGGCATAAAAAAATATCCAAATATATTTTGATTAATTAAAAACAATTGGATTTCAATTATTTACAGCGTTTCTGGCCGTACGGATGTTTAAAAACACCTAAACTTTAAGTTAAATATGATAATTCCGATAGCGTGACAGACCCATATTCGAGACATCGTAGTAACAAAAGTAACAATAATTTTGAACGTTTTCCTGATCAAATCGCTTCATTTATCGTTCAATTACACATTCCAATAGTTTGTTGCTGGAGAAAAAATTTTTTCCAGCCAAAACAGAGGTGACGCCCCTATTCTGCAATCTAACCAAAATTTTTAAAAAAATGTTAGGTTACGCTCACATGGACTTAATTGTTGCCAATTACAGAAAAAAAAACTTTTCAACTTTATTTTGTGAATTTCTAAACTTTTTTAAATAGTAAAAAAATTCAACACCAACTGTCGGCAATGAAGTTACCAGTAACCCACCGCGTCCATCGCCCTGCACCTTGCAGAATTGTGTCTGTAAAATCATGTGTATTGCCGAATTGGAGTCAAAGTTTGGTTAATATCACTCCGTTCAGTCAAATAATTAATATCGCTCGCCCAAACCGCACGAATGTATTTGAGCAACTTTATTTTTCATAATTGTACTCATTGCTACCCTGAAAAACTTATAATTTCCCCTCATTTCACAAAAAAAACTCGGCAGAATAGAGCCTAATGCATTGCAGAATTGAATTTAAAGGTCCAATTCGATTGTGGCAGCAAATCGAATACACCAAACCTAACCTGAATTCGTTTTCGCGTTATATCTATTCAACTTTTTTTACTGGGTATTAATCTTCACACCTTTATAACTTACTTTAACGTTTAGAAAACTGGCTCCAAAAAGTTGTCTGCACTCCCGTCACTCCTAGGCTAACCTTCCTCACATTTCCACTCATCCTTCCATGACCTGATGTCATGCCACAACACTCACTAGACTAGTCCCCGAAATATTTCAGTCGTTTTTTTATTCTATTATATTGAGTTTTAGTCGGCGAATTGTGGTATTTCAACAAAAACGCTTCAAGGACACTTGAAAAACACTGACATGCTAAGGGATCTCGATGTTTTCAACTGCGCAATAAGTCGGGACCGTCTGAACCGTTTCCACTTGGAATGCATCTTATTGTGCAATATACTGGACTGAGTATTCGCGCATACAGCGGCCCTTCTGAGGCGAGAGTCGCAACTGTCTCTCGCTTCTTGAGCTGAGAAACTGCGTGGGCCAGCAGTTCTAGGAATGTCGGGTGTACTTATCGGTATATTATTATTGATGGTATTTATTGATTTCACCTCGAACGCGGTTTTCGGCACACGCACAGTTGAAAAAGTTACTTAGCGCAAGCGCATCGATACAAGAACGGGGCAGTAAATGAACGTCGCTTCATAAAAAGAACCTGCCTGCTCGCGCTAGAGGTGGGGGCCCCTCCAACCCTAGAATAACCGAACGTGTTCGTTTCAAGGCCAGTAGAATAAAGAAAGTTTACTGTAATTCGAAATCTCTTATTAGAATTTGTAAAATAAATTAGCTACATGAATATTATAATTGACTGGAAGAAGCGTTGAAATCATCTTTCACATAATAGATCTGCCATACACTATACATACACAGACATTAGTAGATGTAAAGATTTGTAAACATTTACAAATATTTACAAATAATTTTTATTAATTTATAATTAGAATTACTGTTTTGTAAAAACTCATACTTTTTGGTTGAAAATTCAACTGTTTTTTGAACATTCGTCTATTTTGACGAAAAATTCGTCCCTTTGGATTAAAATTTACCTTTTTTGTTAAGAATTAAACTGTCTTCTAAAAAATTCAATTATTTGTTGAAAGTGCGTCTGCTTTTGGTTGAAGTTTAATCTTTTAGGTTTAAAATTCGATCATTAGGTTGAAAATTCATCTTTGTACGTTAAAAATTCAACAGTTTGGTTAAGAATTCAACTATTTTGTTGAAAATTTAATTATTTAATTGAAAAATAAATATAAATTAGCTTAAAATTAGATAACTCAGTCAAATTTCAACCAATTCTAATAAAAAAAGCTCATCACACACGGAATTGAAATCACTGTGAGTACATCAACAGCTCAAAATTATTGAATTTCAAAAAATGTCATAAAACTGTTGTTAAAGTTGAAAAAATGTCGAAGTTCGAAATATTTTCGATTGTATCGTCGTGAATTTTCACCGTTTTAAAAAAGCTATCACCAAAAAACGTGTTTTTGACCATAAAATCAGATCTTGGAGGCGTATCAGAAATTTCGCTTATGACACCTTTTTAGTTTCACTTTCTACTATGTTTCGGGAAAAGTATTTTTTACTGCAAAAATAGGGTAACTTGAAAGATTAATTTTTCTGTCCTGGAAAACTTGGAAAAGTCCTGGAATTTTTTGTTCAAGAAACGCTAGACACCCTGGATAATACCAAATCTGCCCAAATACGTTTTTGGTGCAATAGGTCAAATAAATTCAATTAAAATTTTAAGTTTAAATTTGCTACATTTTGGACTTTGTATGAGTCCTTTTGAATTCTGTGATGATTTTATTATAAAAACAAATTATTATACATAGATCTAGGCATATATACGGAACATAATAAATAATCACAGAAATTACTTGTAAAAAGTAATGTAAAAACAATAGTGAAACACAAGTATAGAAATTTAAAATTACCTAACACTTTTTTTACACATATTTTCTCTGATTATGTATTAGGTGCCGTGAATAGTCATAGATTTGTGTATTTCAATTTGTTTTCATAACAAAATTATTACATGTTTAAAAAGAGAACATACAGAGAGTAAAATATCAAATATGTATCTAAATTATCATACTCCTGAAACGATGTTATAGAAATGTAAGGATACAAAAGGAGAGTCTCACACAGGAGAATATATGGCGGGGATCATTTTAGAAGTTATAGAAGAAATTGGTCCAGGCAAGGTACTAATTATTGTAACGGATGGTGCTGCAAATATGGTAAAAGCACGAGAAATTGTTCACAGAGTACATCTTCATATTTCAATATACGGCTGCTCAGCACATTGCTTAAATTTAGTTGTTAAAGACATAATTAATCTTGAGACGTTCAAAGGCGTACAGTCTTCAGCTACAGCAATTGTAAAGGACATAAATGCATCGCATTTAATTAAAGCTTCATTTATTCCCATCCAAAAAGAAAGAGGGCAAAAAGTTATATCTTTAAAATTACCTGGAAAAACCAGGTGGGGGTCAACACTCTTTTGTGCTGTGAGTTTACTTTTTAACAAAATGGTATTAAAGAGATTAGTCATTTCGGATAATATACCTTTGAGGCATCAAGTTAAGACTGATATATTAAGTGAGACTTTCTGGTGTGGCCTTCTCAGTCTTCACGAAATCTTGGCACCAATTGTCAAATGGATCACTATTCTGGAGGCTGATAGTTGCACATTAAGCTCAGTTCCAAGAGCTTGGAATGAAATAATAACAACTTACGAAACATTGCACAGAAAAAACAGAAGATAAACTTTACATCGATTTCCGACGAAAGATTCTTTGCAACAAAAATTAACTTCAGAGGATAAACTTTACACAAATATCGGTTAAACTTTCTTGTGTTTTTCCATGACAAACACATGTATTTTGAAAGACGTGAAGTTGGCTGAACAAAACTTTATCGCTCTAAAAAATTTCCTGCAACAAATTTTTTTCTTAGTTTTTTCTGTGTGCTTGAGGGCTCTCCATTATCTGTTGAAGAATCTGCAGCTCTGAAATTGAAAGTAAAAGAGAGAGGAGAATTATCAATGCAGCCGATTCACTTCGCAGTTAATATACTGGATCCAAAGTTCAATGGTGCGCACTTGACTCGAGAACAGAAGATTTTAGGAACAGAACTAATTCATGATCACGCCAATTACAAATATGGAGATACAGGAGATGGTACTGACGATCTGGGAGATGTACTGACGGATTTGGCCAAGTACAGACAGAAAGAAGAATCGTTTTCTCTTCCGTTCGTTTAGAAAACGATTAAAACATTATCAGCAATTACTTGGTGGAAAACAAACGATGTTAATCCCAAATTGAGTACCATTGCTGCTGATATCCTCAGCATGCCAGCAACAAGTGCTGCAACGGAAAGGAGTTTCAGCAGGTACGGGATTGTGCACACTCCCAAGAGAAATCGTTTAACGACGGAAAGAGCTGGGAAGATCACGTTTGTCTCCTTTAATTTAAAATTGGAAGCGTCGAAAAAAAGGCTTTTAAGAGGAAAACAGAAAAGACTAATGTTTGTAACTCCATGGGACGATACGGAATTTGGGCTTCGTGCAGAAGAGTTAGAAGCAGAATACGATGATGTAGATGCAGATTTTGACACGCCTGACTCCAGTTCTGAAGTTGGAGACTAAAGGAAATAAATTTATTCAAGCGCCATGAATGAGTTTGACTCAATGTGATTGAATCGTCCAAATGAACAGTATTTAAAAAACAGTATTTTTAAAAGTTGAAGAATACTTATAAGTGAAAGAAATTATATTTAATGTTATAATTTATATTTATTAATATAATGGTAAGAGCATTTAGGAACTACGATTAGACTGACTAAACTTAATCTCAATATTAATTCTCTAAGACTAATAATAATACTGATTTTTCTCGAATTGTTCTATACTAAAGTTTATGATGTTTATGATTGTTTCAAAGAATTTACGGTATCAATAAATAAAATTCTATTTTGAAAAATATGGAGTATATTGTATATAAAACTACAAACTAATTTTTATTTATAATGTTTATTGCTATTTAGGTTTAAGTATTTTGAATATAAACGTTATTTAAATTAAAAAATAAAAGTTAAAAATGAACGTTCTCGTAAATTTTCGATAAATTCTCCTATTCTCGGTAATATACGGTAACGCTCTCCGTTACCTTCTCCAAATCTTTGTTACCGAGAATTTTCGAACTCTACACATGACGTACGGTTTATTTACATCTCACATTAATTAAGGTAAGGGGTCACGTGCGAAAATCAAGTAAAATCGGTAGTTGACATAACTAAGTATAATAACGGTCAGTATTCAGATTATAATATTTATTACCATAGTAGATTAAAAGGAATTTTATGATGGTGTTTTAAGGTCTAGGTCAAGAGTCGTATTTGGTAAATAATGATTTAAATTGCTTTATTTTCTGACCGGGAATTTTACAAATTTTTAGAAAAAAAGTCTGTCCAACTTTGATTTCAACCGTTTTTTAAATAATTAGTTAAATTGTTACCTTTTTCAATTCTGATATCATTCAGTTTAGAATGCGTGATTTGAAAACCTTTCACTCTAAAAATTTTCCAGTTTAGATTTTAATTTTTAAGCGTACATTTAATTTAAAAGAATTTAAAAATGCAGTTTTAAAGACATAAATGATTGAAAATTAGAAGCTTTTGAAATCGAAAATTTTTGATAGAAAATATTTTTAGTTTATCAACTGTGAATATAAATTAATAAATAATTAATTAGGCGATTCGGAATCAGTTCAAAATTTTAGAATTTTCAGATTTTAACGTTAAAAATTAAACTGTTTCAATTGGAAAGCCTTATTAGTTAAACCAATGTAAACTTTCTATAAAATAACTTCAAAATAATATATTCATAATTAAAGGATTTTATTAAATTTCAAATATTGTTTCAGTCTGAAATGTTCCATTTTTAAAACATTAAATTTGAAATTTTTTAATTAAGAAAATGAACAATTATTTAATATTTAGAAATTTCTGAATGTTCATTCAAAACCATTAATTATTATTTTAGTTCTGACAGTTCCTTTCTTTAGCCAAAAATGAAAAGAGCATCCAGGTATGGAACAGAATGTTCGATCCTTTGAAGGAGTAACAGGGTAAAGTAAAGTATTTGAGTAACAGGGTGGCCCTTTTAATTAAAGAATGCCCTGTTTTTTCCCAGTTCACAAACATTTTTCACGGTCAATGAAATTGAAAAATTCGAAATCTAAAGCTAACAATTTTTCTATTTTAAGTAGTAAAAACTGAGCTGAAAATTAAAGCACCCAAAGTGGAACTCTTGAATTTTTAACTTTTGAAATTGAAGTTTAAAAATATTATAATTCAAATATTTTGTATTCAAATGCTCAATAATTTGCACGTATAAAATGTAAGCTACTAACACTTTTCAACTGAACAATTTTAAATTAAATGCAGTTAAACTGCCAAATTAAAATTTTAAACTTTTATAAATTGTAGAGTTCAAAGATGGAGATTCAGTTCCAAAAATATCAATCCACGATATCATTTTCAATGCTCTAAATTAAAGAATCAATCATTGAATTAAAAATTTTTCAAAATTATATCATTTTAAGCAAGTTTAAGCTAGAAATATTAAAAATTGAATATTTACATGTTTTTATAAGTTGAACCCTTCTTAACTTATAAGTTGAATTATTTTTATTTTAAATAGTTTAAAAATCCTAAAAATGCTTCCAAATTTTATTTCAAAATCTTGAAAAATCTACATGTTTTTTTACATTTTTTTCACATTTTAAATTATTTTTGAAATTTTTTCAGAACTTCTAAACATCTTTTAAAATGATTCTAAGTTTTTCTAAAATTTTTTTTAAATCCTGTCAAATAAAATAATTTTCCTTAAAATCTCCCACATTCATTTTTGACAATTTCGTAAATCTTTCTAAATGTGTTTAAGTATTCTCTTAAAATTAATTTTTCAAAATAAAAAATTATTTTCAATTTTCCTAAGAATCCTAAATAATTTTGAATTTTTTCAAACTTCTAAAATATCTCTTCAACTTACTCGAATTTTTTCTAAGAATAGTAGGTGTTCAATTGTTATTTATACATTAAAATTCAACAATTTGACTTACAATTTAAGTTTTTTAACTAGAACAATCAAAAATGTAACGTTCAAAGTTTAGTTTTCTTGTTTTTAGTATTGAATATTTGATTTATAACACAGCCACACAAAAAAAAATCTTTTTTCGGGTCTGGAGGTCAGACAATGTTTACTATATGTTTTTGGAGTCGCTGAATCCGAATCCGAGGTCCGAAAAACCCCAGCACGTCAGAGTTCTGACATAACCTCAAAAAACCTTATACAATTTTTTTTCCGAGTCTGGAGGTCAGACCATGTTTACTATATGTTTTTGGGGTTGCTGAATCTGAATCCGTAGTCTAAGAAACTCCAGCACGTCAGGGTTTTGATTTTCAAAGAGAATCGTGAAATTTATTCATCCGACTTACGTGTGTCTGCATCCAGGGCACCTCCTCGCGGTAAGGGCGGGCAACGGAATGAGCCTGTGATCCGGCTAAGTGCCTGGATTGCGGCTCTGATGCCGTCATGGCAGGCGCAAGAAAGCGTTTCACGATGCAGAGAGTGGGATCCTTAGGATTCGGATTCAGCGACCCCAAAAACATATAATAAACAGGGTCTGAACCCCGGACTCGAAAACAAAATTTTATGAGGTTTTTTGAGGTTATGTCAGAACCCTGACAAGCTGGGTTTTTTTGGACCTCGGATTCGGATTCAGCGACCCCAAAAACATACAGTAAACATGGTATGACCTCCAGACCCGAAAAAAGATTTTTCATGCGGCTTTTTGAGGTTATGTCAAAACCCTGACATGCAGGGGTTTTTCGAACCACGAATTTGGATTCAGCGACCCCAAAAACCTATATTAAACATGGTCTGACCTCCAGACCCGAAAAAAGATTTTTTATGAGGTTTTTTGAGGTTATGTCAGAAACCTGACATGCTGGGGGTTATTGGACCTCGGAATCGGTATTAGCGACCTTAAAAACATATAGTAAACCTGCTTTGATCTCCAGATCCGGAAAAAGATTTTTTTTTCGTTTTTTGAGGTTATGCTAGAACCCTGACGGGCTAGGGGTTTTTGGACCTCGGATTCAGATTCAGCGACCCCATAAATATATAGTAAACATGGTGTGACCACCAGACCCGAAAAAAGATTTTTTTTTGTGTGGCTGTGTTATCAACTTTTGTATTTCTATTCAAGTTATTTGGTGATATCAGCGTGGGTTGAATCTATGACAATTGGTGATGAGGGTTTTGATTATGGTTTTTTGTTAATTTGGCAAGTGGCGCACATGAGCGCATTTGAAATCCTATCCAAAAAGCCCTTCAATCACTGCGGATTAAAAACTTTTCCTTTTTTGGTCATCACTTCGCAAAATGTTATGACCCTTATCTCTTGGACAATTTTGTAGATATGCTAAAATTTTTTGTGGTGCGTATGAGCGCGTTTGACGTTCTTCCGGGCGGGCTCCAAAAAGTTAAATAAAAATCCACCCAACCTTTTGTCACAAGAGGACATTTCTCTGAGTGAAAGTTTTAGGGTAGAAACGGGTAATGCCGGCAGCAGGTAATACCGGCCATCACAATTTGAGTTGTATATACTGCGTTTGCGCGCACGCACACATGCAAAGCCGGTGGCATGACTATACCCCGCGCCTATACTACGTATGTGTGCGTGCGCGGGAACGCAGTAATACGAGTGAAATTGTAATGACCGGCATTACCTTCTGACCTGCATTACCCGTTTCTACCATAAAACCTTCGTATCGTGGACAGTTTTTAAAGTTGGTAAAAAAATTTAGTGGCGCATATCAGCGCATTTGAAGACGAATGACTACATATCCGGAATTTTAAATTTCATATCACTCTCGAAGATTAAACACCTGCGCCAC
>CAKNYM010046303.1:65723-95729 GCA_932195095.1 Andricus curvator
GGGGGGCTGGTGTAACTGACCTATTGTAAACTATCTATAAAACGAAATTAAAGAAAATTGATTAGAAAAGCACTTACAGAATGACATAATTTATTTAAAAAAGAGTAAAAGCTTTTGCTTTCTAGCAAAGTCTACGTAAAGCTCACACAATTAATTTAAAAAAGACGAGTAAGGGGTACTGACCCGAACTTCGTAACGTTCGACATTGACCCTGACCACCTCAATTCGTCCGGTGAGGAGAGAAGATAAGAGGGTAGACAAGGCACGGTTGTTACCTATGCGAACGCAAGAGAGAGAAAATAACACTCACGAATCACACAGTGATACAATACAAACACAATAGAGAAAACCGACATGAATTGTCCGTAACATTCCCCCCCCCCCCTTTTCGATGATTAAAACGAAAAATGGCACTCATTATAGCCACAAAAAAAAGTTCACGTGGTAGGTTGCACCTACGAAGGGTGAACCGGCAAGACACATAACTTTACAATGGGTCTGTCAAGAGTCCCATTAGCAGTCCGCAGAGTAACGGATCTGACATGATCTTCAGCGTCCGGACGTATAGTAATGACGCGACCTAGAGCCCACTTTGTTGGAGGGAGATTTTCATGCAAGATGAGCACGACATCATCGATCTTGATTGGAGGCATAGGCCTCTGCCACTTCGGACGAGTTTGCAGTTCTTGCAGGTATTCAAAGCACCATCTGGTCTAGAAATCTTCATACATCTGTCTGGTAAGCTGCCAGCGTTGTAGTCTATTTTGCTTGAGATCTATGAGAGATGGTTCGGGAACTGTGAAGATCGGAGAACCGATCAAGAAATGACTCGGTGTGAACGGCACCAGATCACTCGGATCATAACTCTGAGCCTGTAGTGGACGTGAGTTCAGGCAAGCTTCCACCTGTGTGAGGAATGTTGTCATTTCCTCAAAAGTCAGAGTAGTGTCTCCCACTACTCGACGAAGATGATGTTTCACAGAGCGGACAGCTGGTTCCCAAAGTTTTCCGAAGTGTGGGGCGGCTGGAGCCTTGAAACGCCACGTAGTTCAATTGTCAGCAAGATAAAGGCTGATGGTCGCAGAGACAGCAGAGGCCTCATCAAAAAGTGTACAGAGCTGTTTATCGGCCCCCAAAAAATTAGTATCGCAGATGTAGTTCGCATCCAAATGGGACCAGCGTAATCCAGACCGCTTATAGCAAAGGGTCTAGACGGTCGAGTAACTCTATGAGTAGGCAGTTGACCCATAAGTTGAGTGTAGGTGGTTGCACGATGTCGAGCGCAAGTAACGTAACGACTCAAAACCTTCTTTACGACACAAAGTCCTGTGATGATCCAATACTGTCTCCGTAAATAAGACAGCATAAGTTGCGGTCCCCCATGCAATACGGCTTAATGCCCATTTCGAACAATGAGTGTGGTGAGGGTAGAATCTTTGGGTAGATTATAAGGACATCGCTCGTCGAAGTCCAAAACAGCATGTTTCAAACGACCTCGCAGTCGTAGTAAGACGCCAGAGTTCAAAAACGGCAGCAAACGAAGTAAAGGTATTTTTGTAGTAACTGGGAGTTATTCGCGCAGCAACTTAAGCTCTTCGAAGAAGTGTCGTCAATGGATTTCTTTTACAACCGATCGATGAATCGTAGACAGAGAGCAGTAATGCGAAGTAGTTTTGTAAAGGTGGAGTATCGACCTACCAGGGACCAAGGTGCATCAAGTTCAACCGTTGCAGCATGGAGAATGATCCTTTCCTCTCTGTTGATGCTCGGATCTATCGAGCTCGTAGAAGATCGCCAAAAAGTGGATGGTTGCGATAACCAAGGTGGTCCAGCCCACCAGAGAGGATGGCTCTGCAAAAGTAAAGGAGAAATTCCTCGAGACGCACAATCAGATGGATTGTCAGTCCCTGGAACATGATGCCAGATAGCGTCAGGCAAGACAGTCTGTATTTCCGAGACCCGATTCGAAATATATGTCATCCATCGTAGAGGATGGATTCGGATCCAATCGACAGTATTTTCCGAGTCAGACTATAGATGACTCGGCACCGTAGTGGGTAGATTCAAGACCGAGCGAACATGAACTACCAGCCGAACAAGCAGAACAGCTGCACAAAGTTCTAAACGAGGCAAAAATTTATCTTCGAGGCGAGCAACCTTAGTCTTGGCTATAACGAGCGAGACTCGTATCTTATCTGAAGGAGTTAGGATCCTCAGTTAGACAACCACACCGATAGCCTTCTCCGACGTATCTCCAAAGCCGTGAAGTTCGCAGCCAGACACGTCCGAAGAACATCACAACCACCAAGGGATGCTAAGCGATGACAGTTCAGGATACTCGTTCCTGTACTTCCCCCATGTAGCAATATGATCAGTAGGCAGAGGTTCATCCCAATCTATTTTAAGTTTCCACAAACTCTGCATAAAAATTTCAGCTTTGACTGAGACTAGTGCAAGCCATCCAAGCGGATCAAAGAGACGAGCTATCTCGAAAAAAACTTTCCTTTTTGTTGGTGTCCCAGACTCCTCAGGAAGTTGAACCTGAAACTTAAAACAGTCTGGAACAGGTTGCCAAAGAATTCCGAGAGCCCGGTGGGTTGGTTCTCGAGTAAATTCATAAGACGATGCCTTTCCTTTGTAATTTTCCGGGACTCCTTTTAGAACATCCTTGCAGTTCGAAAACCATTTCTTCAAGATGAAACCGCCCGCCTTGAGAAGCAGATTCACTTGGCGGCGTTTCTCCATGGATGTAGCGATGTCGTTGGCTCCGGAGAGTACATCGTCCACATAAATTTCGTTGTTGATGTAAAGTACGGATCGCCAAGTAAGAAGACGAAGCAAATCCGAAAGCTACGGTGTTCAGACAGCATGCCTGGAGCTCGTCGTCAGGCTTTGACCTCCAAAGTATCTTCTGGTAGGTGGGTCTTGAGGATGGATCCAAATACGACGGAACATCTTCTCAATGTCCGCTGTGAAGACGATCGAGTAGGATCTCCAAAGAAGTATGATGTCTGAAGGTTCTGTTTGAAGTTTGGGCCCCGAGTGCAGTAGCTCACTTAGAGGAATATCCAAATCAGTTCGCTGAGAAGCATTGAAAACCGGTCTCAATTTTGTACTAGAACTGGTTTCCTTGATGACGCAGTGGTGCGGTAAAAAAACCCCTGAGTAGATTGTAGCTCATCAGGATTGGATACTAAGTCCAGCTCACCTAAAACAGCATACTCCTGTATGCTCTGTGCGTAAGATTGATGCAGAACAGGATCTCGTCGAAAATACCTCTCGAGACTCATGAACATTCTATGAGCGGCAGAACGAGAATCTCCCAGATTTATCGAGCGATCCTGGATTGGAAGTCGAACAATGTAACGGCCCTGTTCGGAACGCTGATAAGTGGAGAGAAAAAGTTTCTCACACTCCTCCTCATCAAGGGTGAACTTAGGAGATACAGTCGGTAGATTCTCCTGTACAACAACTCGACGCAGCAGGTCTAACAATTCGTGATAAACCGTACATTGCCGTCCAACAATCTGATAAGTAAACGAAGAAGGTTCCACAGAAACTAGACCGGACAAGATCCAGCCCAACGAAGTTTGCTGAGCCGTAGGAGAACTTAAAGGACCCTTTCGGACTCCTTCCTCAATGACGTATGAGTAAACCTCTGCACCTAAAATCATGTCAATCGAGCGACCACGATCGACAAGCGGATCCGCCAATTCTAGCCCCTGAATGTGGAACCAGCGATCCGTAGAAATACCACGACGGGGTACATAAGACGTGAGCTTTGGTAAAATAATACAACGTACATAAAAACTAGCCTCAGGATTAACACATGACGTCAACCTAACATTTACCAAACCTCGATCCTTCAGTGGAAACGAATGCTGTGCCTAGAAGCTCGGGCCCATCTGGTCATAGAGGAGCTTTAGCAACATGTGAATTGACGGAAGACATAGCAGGTGTAAACGCGGTGCTATTTACATTTAAATTAGACGTGGTAGGAACTGCTTTAGTGCCAGATTCACTTCCTGGAGCGTTACTAGAAGACCGATGTAGCATGGTATGATGTTGACCGGAGCAAGTTTGACAACGCTTGGGTGAGACACACTTTTGGATCATGTGCTTCCTCAAACAATGAAAACATAACCCACACTTACGAATTAGTTCTCGTCGCGGACAACCACCCTCTTTTAGTGAAACTAAAAAGGTCCTGAAAGTCTCGAACTAAGGATTAGTAGGAAGTGATCCGGTTTTTTCTTCCCAAGCCTTGCGGGAGGAGCGATCTGAACGGTTCACTATCATGTAAACCAGAATATCATCCCAGTATTTCGTTGGTCTGTTCATGGAAGAAAGTCCACCAATCACTTCACAAGTGTCATTTAAGAGAGTACGAAGTCCCGAAACATCATCCTTAGTGACAGGTTCTATCTCGGAAAGTTTCCCTAAATACGCGTTGATGAGGGCCCATTCACTAGCGTAGCGATCCATGAGTGTTGTCCATGCTCGCTCCAGGTTATCACCAGTAACACTTATATTGACTAACAGCTGAGCAGGCTCATCTGTAAAACTTGCCTTCAAGGAATGCAGTTTCTGAGCTGACGGCAGAGTAGCGTCATCCTTTACCATCGAACAAAACATATTTCGGAAGGCAGGCCATGCAGTAAAATCACTGGAAAACTTGGGTAATTCTAGTTGTGGAAACATCTTTTTCACTTGTGTTAAAGGAGCAGCATTGGAAGCGGGGGGTGTAACCTTGGAAGAGGAAGAAGCACCAAGTAAGTAAGGCCAAATTCATAGTAGTCATACCCATGAATGCGACAGAGACGCTCTTATGCGCTATCTACTAGCGTCTCACTCGCACACACGATTCCCTATAACTACTATGAAATTGACCTTACCGTATACACCTTCGCAACAAAATATTTTTCTTCTCTTTTAGTAAACAAATCTTGCGCAAAATATGGATCGGTTAAGTAGTCCTCACGCACAATGAGAAGCTGATCATGGTTTGTACCAAACTTGGACCACATCATTTCCAAGTTTTCCAAGTGTACGTTGAGGACGTTCTTGGAAAGGTTCATTTTATCGGACTTTTTCAAATTGGAAACTGTATTGCAAATGAGTTCGTAAATCCCATATTGCTGAGCAATACAGTCCTTAACGCTCATTTTGATACGGCACTACAGTCAATAAACGTAAAAATAATAGAAAAATCAAATAAAATAAATACACTTTAAAAGTTACATCAAAAGATAAAAAATTATAATTCGAATAAAATCGAAACACGTTAAAACAGTCAAAAAGTGAAAGAAAAACACAACCCTGCCAGTATGACAGCGAAACACTACACAGGATAAATGCACAAAAAGAATGTTACGATGAGTGCTGCAAAGTATCAGCTGTTCTAAAGTCTTCAAAAGTTTAAAAAGAATTGAAATAAAAAACTATACACTTTAAAAGTTACACAAAAATAGTTAAAATTCGAATAAAATCGAAACACGTTAAAAAATAAAAAAAGTCAAAGAAAAACACAACCCTGTCAGTATGACAGCGGAGCACTATACAGTTTAAGAATGAAGGTGTCGAATGTGACGAAGCACAGCGCTGCAAAGTGTCAGCTGTTCAAAATTCTTAAAACAATTACCAAATCTAGAGTATGGAAAAGCACATGCTATCGAAAACCTGTCATTCTTTGAAGCGACTTGTGGGAAGTGATGGTCTGCCGATCAATAACAAGCATTGCGCACGCACCGGCGTAGGGATGCATATCGTACGAGCAAGTATAACGAGGCACCTGTTGCCCAGAGCGCGGGACGTCTTCTCGTGACGTCAGGTATCGATCGCCGAAAATTGCCTTCACGGCACTATCACCGTGCGATTTCGCAACAAGACGCTCGAAATCCGCCACATTTATTTTGTCACAGAACCGCCTTTGCGATGCACCTTTAGAACACCTCACAGTATTAGCCACTTTACTCCTGCAAAGAACACCATAATCCACTAGCTGAAGTCCTCATCCGGCTCGAAGGACCAATAATGATGAGAAAAGCACTTGAAGAATGACATAATGCACATGCAGGATTCAAAGTTACTGTTAAAAAAAGTCACTGAGTCAGGATTATTATTTGCTGAGCACAAAAAACATAATTATTCAAAAAAAGAGTCAAAGTTTTTGCCTTCTAGCAAAGGCTACATAAAGCTCACACAATTCGTCCGGTGTGGAGAGAAGATAACAGGGTAGACAAGGTAAGGTAGATACCTATGCAAACGCAAGAGAGAGAAAATAACAGTCACGCAGCACACAGTCATACAATACAAACACAATAGAGAAAACTGACATGAATTATCCGGAACTTGTACAAACATATTTATACCTGCATGTATACATTACTACACTCATACATGTACATATATAATATAAATACATGCATGCCCCGTGATCACCCATCTCACGGTCGTGAGACGTGGCCATAGGTGTGATTCATCGCGGTTCTCTGGGAGCCGGTGTCATGTTCATGGATGGCAGTTGCTCCCAGTGGGACCCTGCGGTGGTGGTTTAGCCTGTTTTTTTACTTATATAAAATTATATATATGTATATATAATATTTGTATACATATATTATATACAATTATTAATTTCTTGACGTGTCCTAAGAAGAAGGGCTCAACTCCTGTATGTAACCTATGAGTTATGACCTTCTTAGGACACGTCGATATAGAAATCTATAAATCTATATATATCATTTTAAAAAACGGTTAAACAACCCCACCGCAAGGTCACCTAGGAGCAACTGCCATTTAAAAATGAATGACACCGGGACCCAGTAGAACCGCGGTAAATCACATCTATGGCCACGCCTCACGACCGCGAGATGGGTGGCCACAGGGAATGCATTTTGTGTGTAAGTATGTGCGTGTACATGTAAAAATGTTCTAATGTATGATCGGCAGCGCAGCCTTATACTGCTGCAAAATGTATACAAACCTTACCTTCGAACAACTATATCTCAAAAACTCTAATTTTCTGGACTTGATGCCCATAAAAAGACTTTCGATCTACACACCAAGAACTACCAGGAAGCAAAGTTGCAGAATTTTTAGCCGAGAGCTATTTCCCATACAAATTCTGCGGGGTCCTTTCATGGTAATTACGTAAAGTTTGCAAATGTAGAGTGAAGCAAACTTTAACTTATGCAATGTTAATGATTCCCTCAAAATCGGTTATAGAATGACAAATTTCGATGAATTTTTCGAAGTAAAAAATGTATTATTTACTCGAATGTTTGGTGAAGTTTTAAATAAATTCTAAAGAAAAATTGATTTTGGATACGTTATTATTTCCTACAAATTGTATTAAAGTTTATCCACTGTGGAAGAGATTTTCATTTTTGCTGCGTTAGACTTTATACGATTGTGTGGTAAACCGACAGTCACAACTGGCAGTCGTCCGGCATCTCCAACCACCTCCCTAATCTTTCAGGTTCGTATACACGTATTGAGCACCTCGAAGATATTTAACATTTTTTAAATTTGGAATAAAGTGTTGAATTTCTAACTTACTTATAGCCCACGTTGGCATTTAGTACTTAATAATGGATATTAGTTTTACAGTTGCGAAATAAAATTAGCGTTTATTTAAGTAGGATATTACCAAGTTGATTACCATCGATCGAAGTTGAAACCCCTGGCGTAAACCTTTTAGTAATGCCATTTTAGTGCTTTTTGACATGTTAGTGGTTTTCCTACCAAATTTTTATGTTTTTCTTTCATTTATCAGGATAAAAAAATTATTTTTCAACGAGAATAAAAAAGGTTTGATCCAAAAAAAGATCCTATTCCGGGAAAGTCAACATTGAAGATCGCGGTATCACGAAAAAAAGTAAGTATATATTTTTTTCATTGCATGATAATAATTAAAAATATATCAATACTGAACGTTTGAAAAAAATGATACTCCGTTAAAATTTGAACTAAATTTGAACTTAAATTTTATTAAATTTTGTTTTTAAATTATTGTATCAATAAATGAGATTTCAAAAAAATCCTTTTACGAAAATTTTTACTATGGTGTGAAAGCAAAAAAATTATTATGATAACAGAAAATTCAGTACATATTACATTTCAAAATAAAAATTTTTTCAAAACAATTTTTTCAACTGAAATTTGTTGCAAAATGAAGTTAAAGAAAAATGTTTTTATCAAAGGTACGTCTCTATATATAATTTAACTTTAAGAATTATTTAGCTACAATCTTTGAATTAATTATTTAACTACAATGTTTTTAATAATTTTGTAGTTTTACTACAGTATAGTTTCAGAAAATTTTTACTTTCACCGAAATTTTGATATAATTTTGTTAACTTTATTAACATTTGATATAATTTTTCAACTGCGATATTAACCAAAGAGCAACTCTTTCAGTTGTAGATTGTGTACCTACAAGAAATTATGTAATTTTTGCAGATTTAATCAAATTTACTGATGAGAGCCACCATTGTGTGCCGAAACGTTGGAAACAATTTAATTATTTTCAATTTATCTGACCCTAAAGCCAAAAACGAAGGTCAAAATTCTTAAAGAAAATCATAATTAATATATAATATTTTTATACAATATAGACAATCAAACCGTTGCATTTTTGTTAAAAAGCTGCCAATTTCCGACGGAAAACACTAATAAAACCTAAATTTGTTCAAAATTTATGAAAAATACCAATTTTTTACAAAAAATTGTTCCAAATTGTAAGTCATATTCTTTTAAATGAAATGACTAATTAATAATTTTTGTTTAAAATAGCCGATTCCCGATGGAAAACTTTACCACAACGTTAAATTGTTCCAAAATTGTAAATCTTCTTTGCAAACTATATTGATATTTCCGATGAAAATCACCAGCTTAAATCTTAGAATTGAACAAAAGTTTTAATCTTCTTCGAAATCTAATGGGTTTTTACTAAAAATACTGATTTCTAGTGTAAAACACCAACATAACCTAAAATGGTTAATAAGTTCTGAATCTTCTTTGAAAAGTTTGAAATTTAATATATTTAAAACAAAGTCACCCAGATAGCAAACGTGCGGGGCACGTTACTCGCACAGCGTGCGAGGCACACGGTGCGTGCATGGTGCGAGGCATATGCGACGCATTTTGTGAGGGGCACGTAGGTGCGAGGCATATGGGCCACACTTCGTGATGCGCATGATGTGCAGCGCACATGCGTCCCACTCTGTGAGAGTCATTATTTATAGATGATAAATAAGGAAGAAGGACATTTTTTAATAATAATAATCAAAGGTGTTCTCGCGTTGTCGTCGCGGTAGGGCTTGAGCTTTCCTCTCATAAATTTGACGGCTATGTTGGCTATAGCATTGCTACTGACACGGTTTCCCATGCCAGACAGGCAGATAACGAAGAGCAAAGTGCCCTGCAAAAAAAGATTCATTTAAAATCGATTGACTGCCAATCAAAAATAAAATCGTCAATCGACAATTTTGGTGAAATGCAATTCAAGTCAAATATGGTGAATTGCATTTAATATCCAATTGTTAAATCGCAATTGAAAAATTTGTCAGTGAATTGAATTGAATGTCTGCAACTGCAGTGAATTGTAGATATGCAATAGAACCAATGTGCGGTCTATTGCACTGAATTGATTCGCAAGCCAATGAACCGTTTTTTGGATTTAATTGACGACTTTCAATTCAAAAAGAATTTGGTAAATGGTTTTATATTATCCAATAGAGGTTAATGGAAAAATGGAGATTGGTCATGCGATGCATCTAATTGTATTGAATCGCACATAAATTTATAGATTGGAACTGTTTTTAATTGGAGTTTTGCAATACAATTTTAATTTATTGAATAATAAAATAATACGTTAATAAATAGTATTATTGAAGAGATTGAAGTGGTTAATTGATAATAAGGAATTAAAGTTGTTATATAATTTGTACCTTTGGACTAATGTTCAGTGAATATTGATACATTGCGTCAATTCAAATCCATTGAGGTACATTCAATGATAGTTGTACCAATTGCATTTAATTGCAAATTCTCATTTCAACATTTTCATTTAAATGCAATTGGCCTTTTTTATTTGCAGGGTGACTAAGAGGAACACCAAAACTCATAAATTATAATGGAGAGTATTTTGAAAATTTTGAAACGCTTGTCGCTTCCCGAGGATCCCCGAGGCCAGCAAGAACATCTGCGACATACGGTAAGCAGTGAAACATCAACTGTGCCTGCTGAGGATGCTTTAGCTAGCGTTAGCTATTTGCAGCCAACCACCTCAACAGAAATACCGTGGGAGAGCATCAAGTGGGATACCGCAATGAATGAGGAATTGGTGCGTCTATATTATGAAAGTGCGAAGTTTGAAACACACAATAAGAGATCTTATCGCTAAGGTGAAGGACATCAGGCCTAATCTACACATCTCAGAAGATCGAGCAATGAAGATTAAACAACAGGTTGATTAACGTGGAAAAACGACGGCAATGAATATCAGTTAGAGGAAGCCGCATCACACGAAGAAGCAGCGGCAATTGATGTTCTGTCTCAACCTGGTGATGATCCAGAACCACCACATCCTCCAGAGGTAGATGGCCTAATACAACCAGAGCCAGAAGTAGAGGTTCAACAATCAAGAAGGCGATTAAAATGGACATACCATATGAACAGAGATGTGATGCGCTTTTATTTTTTGGCAAAGAAAAGTGGGCAAGGTGTAAGGAGAGAACATCATCGACTCTTCTTACTTAAGTACCCAGAACTAGCCACAAGAATAAATGAGCAGAATCTAGCAGATCAAAAACGCTGAATACCTGTAAACAGATTGCTTTCGGCTGTTGAAATAGCTGCCATCGAAATGGCAGTGGAACAGCAGCTTTCTATTGATGAACCTCCCTTGGAAGATAGGGACAACGAAGACTTAATTGAAACTGAAGGCATAGGTGCTAGTGATAATGAAGATCAAGCACCGGATCCACTAGAACCACATGCGGACATTAATCACGATGATCTGAACAGCGGAGTCCCAGAAAAACTACAGCACATTGAAAGGAATTTTGGTCATGCTTTACTAGAGTTCAGACATGTAGAACCAACACAAAGGCATTCACTGCTTATGATTAACTTTACAAATGATCTGCGTGCACTAATAGAACCCCTGAACAGCAAGGTTTTACCTATGCATTTGAACGCAACACAAACTGCGTTAGAGGTGCAAACTAGGGATGGGTGATTCTGGATCGATTCTTCACAGATCGATCTTCTTCACTCAAAAGATCGATCTTTTGAAACGATTCTTTGCGAGTCGATTTTTTATTGGATCGATTCTTTACCCCCAGAATCGAAGAAGCGATTCTTTCCTTTTAATTTATTTATCTGTCCGTCCTATAGTTTCGCGACCACGGCGTACATTTTTTATCTTTATTGGTCCTATAATTCTTTCTTTTGTGCCCCAGACTGCATCTCAATCTAAGCGCAAGCGCAACCTGCGCTCAAAATGTTTTTTACCAAAGTTTCGAAATGGAATAGACCTCTTTTTCTATCCTCTATTGTTAGAAAGGGAGGTCAGAAACTTTTTATGGCATCAAAGTTGCATGTGTAGGGAGCCGTCTGATTGGTTGACTCTTTTTACTTGCGCGTGGCGAGACCATAGTTGTTCGACCATGACAGACTAGTATATTTCAGTATATTTTTGTAGACAGAAGCAAAGATATTATCTTTGACAGAAGAATTGGAAAATGTTTACTTATATTACGATAATAAAACCACGAAAAATTTACACATCACACTGTTGTTTTATCATAGCCCATGTTTTTCATGTACCTGAAGTTCCGAACGTTCAAATGAACGAAACATTTTTCCCCATTTCTATTTTACCCATAAATATTTTTCCAACTGCAATTTAAAATATGCATCATAATTAATTTTCAATAATAAATCATTTCCAATAAGAATGAACAAACATTTAAGCATTTTTCCTGTTTTACAAAGTTTTTTGTGGGAAAAGGAATAAACAGTGTCTAATCGTCGATCTTTAATCATTTTATTTGAAATTGAATAAATGTAATGATTTATAGGTATATATAAACTATTTAGGACATTTTTACATCGATCTTAAAAGATCGATTCTTTCAAGATCGACTCTTCTGATTCGATTTTTTTGCTGAATCGATCTTAATAAATTCGATCCTGGATCGATTCATGAATCTATCTTTTCGAGAGAATCGCCCATCCCTAGTGCAAACTCTTGTATACTGTGCAGCTGTGGCAACCGTTGGAACTTTGGGCCGCAGAACTAGGCTTGCAAATGCAGTCTTTGTTTCAGGAAGGGAGCGAGATACACCATGGAAGATCAGGTTGGATATGGATGTCAGCAAAGTAAGGTGCAAATTGGGTCGACTGACCTCGGTACATTGATTCATTGACACCAGCAATATTGGATGAGATTATAGACTCCCAACGACAGAGACTTGGTGTTCTTACTGCTCGACTGCGTCGGTACAAGAAAAGTAGTGCAAGAAGGCAACAAAATCTAACCTTTCAGGCAGATGAAAGAAGGTTCTATCATGAACTGAGTGTGAAGAAAAATAACCAGCAAGACACCGAAGTCCCTCAATTGGAAGACCTGACTAACTACTGGTCGGATCTTTGGGGAGAAACCAACAGAAGTAATTTGGACACTGCGTGGTTCCAACTAGAGAAAGAAAGAGCAAGCAATAATTCTGAAATGGAGCTGACTAACATCAGAGCTTTAGATGTTTCAGCGGTTTTGAAAAAAGCAAGTAACTGGAAAGCTCCAGGTCCGAACATGGTGCACAATTTCTAGTACAAGTACCTGACTAGTGTGCATCCTACGTTGGCAAGGTGTTTTCAGAAAATCATCGAACACCCAGATCTGATGCCAGGCTTTATGCTCCAGGGCACTACGTATATGTTGCCTAAAAAACCAGACGCTCAAAATCAATCTGAATTTCGACCGATAGCCTGTCTTCCAACAATATATAAATGTTTTACAGCTATCATAGCAGATAAGGTATACTCTCACTGCGACGAGAATGACATCCTTACAGAAGAACAAAAAGTATGTCGTAAAAACTCGCGAGGCAGTAAAGATCTAGTTACCATAGACGCTGTTGCCATGACGCAAGCTCGTAAACATCAAAGAAACTTGCACATGGCATACATTGACTACAAGCAAGCGTTTCCTTCCGTACCACATGACTATTTGCTTGAAGTCTTAAAAGTATACAAAATTTGCCGACGCATCATTGACTTCCTAAGTCGTGCGATGATACTTTGGTGTACAAGAATCAAGTATTTTGATCATGGACAACCTAAACCTAAATAGCATGTCACATGCGTTCCGAGTACATGATAACGAGGATGGTCAGCAAGTGACCCATCTTCTATACATGGATGACCTGAAGCTATACGCTAGTTCGGACAAGAAAGTCACAAAGCAGTTTTCCAATAATATCCACATGGAGTTTGGACTAGATAAATGCAAAACGGTGCATTTAACCAGAGGAAAATTAGGTACCGCAGAACTAGAGAACGACTTGGAGAATGACATCGAGGCAATGGCTGAGGGCGAGTTATATAAATACTTGGGTGTTCTCGAATCCAAGGGTATTCAGCATACGATAGTTAAGAAAAGCCTAACGACTGCCTTCACTACAGGACTCAGATTGGTTCTAAAGAGTTCTCTTAACTCGGCAAACAAGATCAGGGCAATCAACACCTATGCCATCACTGTCCTTACGTACTCCTTTGGGCTCATCAAATGGTCGAACACCGAACTCCAATGATTAAACAGAATCATCCGCGGAGAAATGACGAAACACCGAATGCACCACAGTAATTCCGCGGTTGAAAGGGTAGTTCTACCACGACATAGAGGGTTTAGGGGAATTTTAGATGTCAGGAAACTGTGTGAGTCACAAGTTATACAGTTGCGAGACTATTCCAACAGTAAGTGAGATGTTACGCTTTACAACACGATCTGTAAAGCGGATCTTGACTACACGCCCTTGAATTTGTCCTCAGAGAAGGCCTTGAATATCAGGGCAGAAGCCATAGAGGAATTAGAAACGCAATGGAGACAGAAAGCCATCCACGGCGAACACCCCAAAACGTTAGATCAATATGAAGTGGATAGTGAGGCATCCAATATTTGGCTGAGTAAGGGCGTCTTGTATCCAGAAACGGAAGGATTCGTCATTGCGATTCGGGACTGGGTTTTCAGCACCAGAAATTATCGCAAACACGTGTTACATCAAGACGTGGTTGACCGGTGCTGATTATGTGGAGATACCAACGAATTCATCGAGCACATTATTGATGGTTGTCGCGTAATGGCTCAAAGAGAATATACGCACAGACATAATGATGTGGCGGGCATTATACATCAACAACTTGCCCTAAACCTAGGACTCTTAACCGAATGGATGCCTTTCTATAGATACATTCCAATGCCCGTTTTAGAAAACGAAGATTATATCTTATACTGGTATGTTACTATCCAGACGGATCATTACATCGGAGCCAATCGACCCGACATCGTGATGCGGGAAAAAAAGTGGAAATTTGCAGGCAACCTATACAACCAAGATCCGTAAGTATAGCGAGCTAAGGCATGAAGTAAAGACAATATGGAAGAATCTGAAACATGCATCTATTTATCCTATTGTGATTTCAGCTACAAGGAATGTGCTCAGAAGGCTGTTTTATTGAACACCTCTCACATTGTGAGAAATTTTCTAAACCATCAGGAATCAAGTGACTAAAAACCTGTGGAGTGGCAGTTGGTAGCCCTCAGGAAGCATCCGGAGGGGACTGTTGTCGCCTCCAACGCTCGCGGCCGCTGTGTATGGATAACAGCGGTAGAATACGAACTCCAAACTACATTATGCTTCTAATTTTGTGCCTACAACATCATCGCGGAAGATTTCGGACTTCGTATTAAATTGACATATAACATCCTCATCTTATTAGTCACTTGACTTGGTCCGTCGCTATGATGAAAAACCGGGTACACCCGAGAACAAGAATTAAAAACAATATTATGTGTGATTTGTAAAACGTGAAATAATTTATTATTATTTATCGATCACTTAACATTAACTTTGATTAATTATAGTTGATCAATAATAATTATTTATTAATTAATAATAAATAAGAATAATTACAAATAATTAATTATTTCATTAAAACTGTAAAAAATGATTGATTTAAAATCAATTATTTATTATAATTCAATATTTTTTGCAACAATAATAATAATACAAACTATTATTACAACATTACATTTAAAAAAATTATTAATAATTATTAAAATTGAATTAAATTAATTGCATGAACTACTGAGCGTCAACTACTGCGGTAACCCTATTACTACGCTGGAAATACTGCTATTTTATTTTAAGTGAAGTTACCAATAATTTAGGAAATTTAATCCTTGTAATTATGTTTTATATTTTTGATCACATGGATTAAAAGTCACTTAGGTGAAATACACACTGAGACACTGACAGGCATTATCACTGGCGACTAAGTAAGGTTAGTTTTGAGGTTATGATATAGCGCCTGGAAAGCCGCAGTAAAACATGCAACAAGGCAAGTCGTGTGCCAAATACGTGTTTAGTGACATGTGGTGAGAGAATTTTAGGGAATTTGTGTGGAAGGTGTGAGTGGAGTGTCAGGGTGGAAGCCGAGGAGGTGAGTAGGGTTGTGTGGGGTGAATTGGGGAGATAAAAAGTGAGTTTCAGCATGGGTGTGAGGTTAGGTTAGCAAGTAATCGGGGGAGTTCGTGGTCAGGAGTCTTGGGCTTTCGAGGGTTCGAGGGTGGTTCTCGATGAGTTAGGGGATGCTAAGGGAGAGAAAGAGGTGTCTGCAGGGACTGTTACCAGTTACCGGCGGCAGAGCGGGAGGTGGGCAGCGAGAGTACTGGCAGTGCTGGTAGTAAAACTGACGGGGAGGGAATTTTCCAAAAGCCACGATGGCCAACAACGCGTCGCCCGGTGTCGAGCGGTGCGTCGGGGAGAGGGAGAAAGCGGGACGGTGGCAACGAAGGAAGCGAGAAGGTAAGGGAAAGAGCGTCGAGCGCAAGTGACAGGGAGGATCTCTTGAAAAGGAAGAGAGACAGCCAAGAGAGTCCGGAGAAAAGCGAGGTCGAGAGCCCGTTAAAAAAAAGCGGGATAACACCTAGGTCACCTCCCAAAAAAATGGAGGGGATGTTGGAAAAGGAGGCTCTCGGGATGTTGTTAGGCGAGATCAGGGGGCTGAGGGAGGACTTGAGAATCAGAGATGAAAAATGGGAAAAGGAGGTGAAAGAGCTGAGAGAGAGTAGATGGGTTAGAGAGGGTAGGAAGAGAAAAAGAAGTTAAAATAAAACAGATGGAAGAGGAGATTAGGGTGTGGGAAGAAAGGACGGGAAAAAGGCTTGAGAAGGTGGAGGGCAGGACGGAAATGGAAATAGGAGACGGGGGTATTGGGGGTGAGATTAAAGGTATTTGGGAGAGGGTAGGGAATATGATAGAAGAGAAAGTGGGAGAGCGTAGGAATGAAAAGGAGGAGAGGGCGGATAGGGAAAGGATAAGGGCAATGGACTTGAGAATGGAGAGAAAGGAGAAGGCAGACAGGAAAAATAATATTGTGATAAGAGGGTTGAAGATGAAGAGCGGGGAAGAAAGGGAGGCCGTGGAAGCGCTGCTACAGAGCATAGGGTGGAATAAAGGCACGGTAGGGAAAGTTAAGTTGGAGGGGAGAAAGGAGAAAGAAGTGGCGGTTGTGGAGTTGGAGAGCTGGGAAGAAAAGTTGGGGGTAATGCGGAATAAAAATAGGATAAAGGATAAGGAAGTTTTCATCGATCACGATTTGACGAGAAAGGAAAGGGATGTACAGAGAATGCTGTACGACAGGGCTAGGAGGGAGAGGAGTGAAGGGAGATCGGCGAAGGTAGGATATCGGAAAATAAAAATAGACGAGAAAATGTGGGTGTGGGACGAAGAGAAAGAGGTGTTGAAGGAAGTGCAGGGGGATTTGTTTCGTAGGAAGTAGGGGGGTGGGGGTAATGCAGGGTAGAGGAGTTGTGAAGATGCTTTACTGGAACGTAGCAGGGGTAAAGAAGAAGGATGAGGAGTTCTGGACGTATATCCAGGAATTTGATGTGGTAGGACTGGTAGAGACATGGGTGGAAAGAAAGGAATGGGGTAGAATAGAGCCAAAGCTGCCAAGGGGGTATAGGTGGAGACTCCAGGAGGCGGTCGCAGTGAAGAAGAAAGGAAGGGCTAGTGGGAGAATTATAACGGGGGTTAGAGATGGATTAGAGTAAGAAGCTCACAGAGAGGAAGAGGAGGAGGGAGTGCAAATGAGGAAAGTGAAGATAGGAGGGGTAAGCAGTAAGTTTGTGACAGTATACAATAAGGATGGGATGGAAAGAATTAAAGAAAGGGTGGAAGACCTGTTAGGTGAAAGAGAGGAGGGTATGGTGGTACTGGTTGGGGACTTTAACGCAAGGATGGGGAGGGAAGGGGGCCTTTATAGGGAAGGGGAGAGCTTCGAAGGGAATTCGAAGGATAGGTTAATAGATAAGGAGGGGGAGATTCTAAGGGACTGGATGGAGGATAGAGGCTGGGCGGTGGCAAATGGTATGGCAACTGCGGACGAAGAGGGAGAATACACATACGTAGGTAAGGTGGGGGTATCGGTAATAGATTATTTAGTTATGAATATGCAAGGGTGGGAGGAGATAGAGCGATTCGCAGTAGAAGGGAGGGTAGAATCAGACCATCAGCGATTAGGGTTGTGGATAAGGGGTGAGAACGGCGGAAGGCAAGGTGGGGAAGAAGTGTCGACGGGGGAGAGGGTTAGCTGGACGAGGGAGGCGATAGAGAAGTATAAGGAGCAGTTAGGGAAGGTACGCTTCGAAGGGGAGACGGTGGAAGAGATATGGGAGGATTTAAAAGAGAAAGTGAAAGGGTGCGTGCAAAAGAAGGTATTTAAAAAGAAGAAGAAAGGAATGGTGAAGCCGTGGTGGGATAGGGAATGCAAAAAGATGAAAAGGAAGGTGAAGAGGAAGTAAAAAAAGTGGAAAGAGGGTACTGCGAAAAGGCAGGAGTACGTAGAAATGAGGAAAGGGTTTAGATTGATGTGTAAGAAGAAAGAACAGGAACAGGAGAAAGAGCTGGAGGAGGAATTAGGAAATGTTACGACAGAGGGCGACGTCTGGAAGATAATAAATAAGTTCAGGAAGCGTAGAGTAGGGATAAGCGAGAATATAGGGAGTGAGGAGTGGAGGGAGTTTTTTCAAGAATCATTCCAGGGCTCAGATTCAAGGAAGAGAGATGATGGGAGTAGAAGAACGGGAGAGGCAGAGATGGAGGAGTTGAATGACGAGGAGATAGAGAATAGATAGATAGAGATAGAGAAACAGATAAGGAAGTTAAGAAGGTCAAAATCAGCAGGGCTGGATGGGATAGAGAACGAAGCATGGCTGTTTAGTACACAAGAGGTTAGGGAGAGGCTGAAGGAGGTAGTGAAGAAAGTATGGAGGGGGGAGGGATTCCCACGAGGGTTGAGATAAGGGTTAATAGTACCTCTGTATAAGAAAGGAGATAGGGATAGGCAGTAAAAATTATAGAGGGATTATGCTAATAAATACGGCGTATAAAGTATACGCGATGGTGGTGGCGGAGAGGCTGCGGAAGGATGTCGAGGGGAAAGGAATATTGCCGGAGACGCAGGCGGGTTTTAGGGCAGGTAGGAGTACTATCGACAATATCTACGTTCTGCAGCACATTGTGGATAGAGAATTAGCGAAGAAGGGGTCGAGAGTGTACGCGTTTTTTGTTGATCTAAAAGGCGCGTTTCCGTCGGTGGATAGGGGGAGGTTGTGGGAGGCGATGGAGGATAGGGGAGTGGAGAGAGGGCTGATCGAGAGGGTAAGAGAGATATATGAAGAGACCAAAGATAAGGTTAGAGGATGACAGGGGATTTCGGAGGGGTTCTGGATGGATAGGGGATTAAGACAAGGATGTCCGCTTAGCCCAACGCTTTTTTCGATTTTAATTGCGGATATGGAAAGTAAGCTGGAGGCCGGAATAGTAGGAGGAGTCAGGATAGGAGGGGTTAGAATTTGGTCGCTAGCGTATGCAGATGACATAGTGTTGGTGGCAAAAAGCGAGGAGGCCTTAAAGGAAATGATGAAGAGGTTGAGAAGATACCTGGACAAGAACAGGTTAGAACTGAATGCGGAAAAGTCCAAGGTTATGGTTTTCAGAAAAGGAGGTGGAAGGGGTAAGGAAGGTGAGTGGAAGTTGAAGGGAAAGGCGGTGCAGGAGGTGAAAGAGTTTGTGTACCTGGGCTTCTTGTTTCGAAGGAATGGCGGAGTGGATGGTCACATAAAAGAAAGAGCGAGGAGGGCAAATGTGGTGATGAGGCAGGTGTGGGGGTTGAGAAAGAAGTTATTCTCAGATGATTTTGGAAGGAGAATGAAATTGTTTGACTCACTAGTGATGAGTGTGCTATTTTATGGAGTAGAGGTGTGGAGGTGGAAGGAAAGCGAAGAGGTAAATAGGACACAGGAGAGGTATGTAAAGTGGACACTGGGGCTGGCAAGGAACACGCCTAATTATATTGTCAGGAGGGAGACGGGGAGAACGAGTGTAGGGATTCTAGCGGGGAGTCGGGCGTGTAAGTATGAGGAGAAATTTTTGGAAGAGGGGGAAAATAAGCTGGTTAGGGAGTTTTGGTGGGAGAAGGAGAACAGGAGAGGGGGTGGGAAGATGGAGGTTGAAAGAGAAAGGTATTTTAGAACGAATGGACTTCAGATGGATGAAGTGAGCAGGATGCATGAGGAAGGAAGGAAGGTGAATGAGTTGGTTAAGAAAAACAGCATGGAGAGAGAGAAGAAAGCAGGGGAAGAGAGAGTAAGAGAGACAAGGTTTAATGGGCACTATGTGTTGATTATGCCAAGGACGAGAGTGCAATATTTGTGTGAGAAAGGAGAGAAAGGAAGTCAGGAGCTTATAGCGAGGATGAGATGTGGGTGCATGGAGGGTTATAATAGGTTCTGGCTCGCTAGGGAAAAGAGGATGTGTGAACTATGTGGGAAGGGGGAGGGAAGAGTGGAGCATTGGTTGGAGGAGTGCGTAGAGGTGGAAAGGAGTGAGATAAGCATGGAGGTACTGATGCATGAAAGGGGAAACAACAGGGCAGTAGCATGGGTGAAGGGAGTCTTGGGAAGATGGAGAAGAAGAGAAGTAAGGAGGAAGAGGAATAGAGAAGGATATATTGTAAATAGAGGAGGAAGTAAATATAAGTAAATGTAAATATTGTAAATAGTAGATAAGTATTAGGGACTAGCCGCGGAGGCAGAGTTTGGTAATGCGAGGCAAAGCAAGAAAGTAGGGACATGCGTGCGAGGCGAGGCGAAGCGAGGAATGCAATGCGATAAGAGCGAGCGGCGTTAGAGATAAGGTGTGGAAGGATGTTAGTTTTAAGGGTTAGTTTTAAGAAAATTCTGTAAAAGAAGTGTAAGCAAGTCAATTTTTTAAGGCCAGCAGGCTAAAAAATAAACGTTTATCTAGTAACTGGAGTTGATTTATTGATGATAATTAAAAATATATCACATAATAATTTTCTGAATTGTTTGAAAGCATTATATACATTCAAAACATTCTAAATCATTATTTATCTTTGAAACCGCAATAATCAGAGCATCCGCAGTAGTACCCACACTTACCCTAGTATATTTTTCAACAAAATTGTGGAATTTTCCACCCAAGAAGACGAATTTTGAACTTAATAGGTACATGCCTAACCAAACAGATGAATTTTCAAGTAAAATTATAAATTTTTAACCAAAAGGGTAAATTTTCAGCCAACAAGATTATTTTTCTACCAAAGAAGACGAATTTTCTAGTAAAATTATGAATCTTAAACCAAAAAATTGAATTTTTTTAACAAAGTTGTTCAACTTTTAACCCTTAAATAAACTTTTCAAACCTGAAGCGACGAATCCTCAACGAATAATAGGATAGTTGATATTATGACTAACCAAAAAATATTTCAATTTGGAATTTGAAAAAACATTGAATTCATCCAAAAAGGCGACTTTCAAGCAAAACAGTTTATTTTTCAACCAAAATGTAGAATCTTCAACAAAATAAGTTCATTTCCATCCAAAGAGATCAATTTTTAACCAAGGGGGTGAATTTTAAACCAAGAAGATTAATTTCCATCCAAAAAAAGATGAACTTTTAACTAAAATAATGTATCTTAAAAAAATTAATTTTTAAGAAAGTATAACTTTTAACCATAATTGAAAGTTTCTAACAAAAAAATGAATTCTTCAACAGGCAACCAGGTCGAACTTCCGGGGTCGAGGAAAATGCATCTGGAAGTGAAAAGGAGGAATATGTCGTAGACGATGCCGGAGAAGATGCAGACGACGACGACGAAGATGAAAACTGGAGCATGTTGCACTTGCGATATTGACGTGTTTGTGTCCACAATAATAATTATTGTTCCCTAAAACTTTGGGAAACTCTGAAGATTATGGAAACTGATATAAATATCCTATTTCCGTTTGAAATAATTAAATGTTAATTTCTGTATTACCAGCTTCATATTTTTTTTAATTATTTAAACAAGAAAATGGCTATTAATTTCTGTTTTTACGTATCTCGTCATTTTCCAAAGTTTCAAGGAAAAATATTTATTATTGTGGACCCAAACTTGTTACAGTCCCTGGCCATATTATCAGACCAAAGCTAAAAAATCACTTTTTTGCCATTTTAACTATAGTACACCCTAATTTTTACACAGTTTTTGTTAAATCATGAGACAACATATATGATATAATAAGTTTTATTCAAAAAGTAGTGATTTACATTGAAATGGAGAATTTTTTTAGACTGTCATATTTTTAGCTTTCAACATGCCGCCAATTTGGCCAACTGTACCCAGTAAGAAGGCTTGAATTGAAAATAATTGCGAAATTCCGATTTCAGCGTCAAAATGAACATTTTTCTATCCTATTTAAAATCTGATTCTTCCACAGACCTCCAATCCACAGAAGAGATACATTTTCCAAAAATTTAATTCCCTGCATTTCCCATAGCGATAACAACGACTCGCGGAATTATATTGTGTTCAAGAAACAGGACCAAAATTTACATTTATTTAATTTCTTCCAGTACCTTAAAAAAATATCTATAATTAATTGTTTTTAAATTCGTAAAGTAGGATACATTTCAAATTTATTTAATTCCTTCCATTTCTTTCAGAAAATATGTATATTGAATGGTTTTTAATTCCGCAAAGTAGAATTTATTTTTAATTTACTTAATTCCCTCTAATACCTTCAGAATAAATCCTTATGACGTTGCTTCGAACTCCAAAATGTAGCATATATTTCAAATGAATTTGATTCCCGCTGATGCCTTCAGGAAATATCTGTTTATAAATATTTTAAATCCTTTTTTTCTGGAATATAAGTTTAAAAATTTCAATTTCCGTTAATCTTATGAATAAGATTGTTGGTATCTTTAAATAAATAAAAATATAAATAAATATAATATACTTTTTGAAGGTATAAGCTATAAATAAAGTGAAAAAGGTGGTTAAAATTAATAATTTTAAGGATTCTAATGATAATTGCATAAATCTTTAACTGATCAAAGATTGTAAAAATGGTTACTGTTAAATGTATAAATTTTATTAAGTTGTAAATAAATAATTAATGAATTAAAAATATATTCAAATAGAGTAATAATGATAATAAATTAATAATGATAATAATTTTCGAACCGATTCTGCTTAGAAATTAAGTAAGTTTTAGAATTAAGATTCTAAAACACTTATCCTTAAAAGATGGGCTTTTCTCAAAGAAAAGTACTGAGACACTGTGGGTCTTACCATGATATAACCCAAAGGTCCTTGCACTGTAAATATTCTTGCAGATTTTGAATGTGAGTCTTTTAGAAAATCTACTTTTTAGGTTCAAAAATGGTATTTTTAGTTTTTTTTATTTAAGCCATGCGTATCGGCATAATAAAAATTATATGATAGGATTTACATTAAAAATCGAGAAGAACAATTAAATTGCAAGGAACTTTGGGTTTAATCATGTGGGTGCCTTTAATTAAACTTTGCCTTTTTAGGCTGTTTTTAATTTTTTCAATTATTTTCGATCTACCCTTATGAAATTAACATATCCATTTTATTGAATATAAGTAGTACACATTTTTCTATAAAATAGAATACGACTCATTACTGTAAGAATTTTCGCACAGTGTTTAAAATATAGTACTACCAATAAAAAAAAAGTTAATATAATTACAATTCTTTATTTCACTACCCAAATGCCACTTATTAATTAAAAATTATAAAATATTCGCTAACAATTAACTTCCATTTTAATTCAAACCAGCGTTTTGATATTTAATTTATTTAAATCCATTCTATTTCTTCTTTTGCATACTCGAACTTTTCAATCCCCTTCAGTACACAGAAAAAACTGGGGTTTCCATTAGAACCCATTTTTGGTTCCAAAGGAGCTGCAACAAAAATGAACCCCACTTGCTGAAAAGGAATCCAAAACAATAAATGAGCTCTAAATGATACCTCAGTTGGAGTTCTAAAGGATCCCAATTGTCAATGAGCCTATTTCTAAAGAACCTATTTTTTGCTTTGCCCACTTCGACATTTTGTTTAATTAATAATACAATTTTTACCTGAAAGCACACATGTAGTCAAACTCTGATGGACATAACTTCATGAAGACAATGAAGGTACAAAATGTTACCGTAATTAAAATAGAAATAATGACTTGATAGATGTAATTTGCAGGTTATGTAACAAGCTTGTAAACATAAAGGCTTATTCATATGCAAGAAACTTTTCGGCATGTCACTTTTTAAAAGTAAAAATATACATTGTTAGAAGTGATGTAGGGTCGTTGCAAAAACAAAATTTCCTTTGTTTTATAATTTTAACATAAAATATAAGAATAGATAACCAATTTGAATGTAGAGAAACGAATTTTTTTAAAGTCTTAATGCGCATGCGTCGCACCAGCAGCCTTGTAGGCCCTACCTACAAGAGGGTATAGAGTAGGGAGAGTGGGGATGGGCTATGGGGGGAGCGACAAGCGGGAACTGGAGACGCGGCATTTTGTGAATGCGAGGATTCAGTCGTTCTACGAAAGAGCAAGAGTGTATTTGCATCCGCACTCTGAGCTGACAAGTTGGTCAGTCTCATTTACCAATAAATATGGTTTATCTATTTTAACCTGTTGTTGCTTTAATTACCTTAACACATTAATAGGCTTGTGTTAAGCTACTATATTTACTTGAAAATGCCTATAGCCTCACTGCATGTTGATCGCGCGCTTATTTGAAATGATAAAATATGCAAATCAATTTTTTACAACATAATTATTATAATATTATTATTATAATTATTGTTTAATAATTTTAAAGTACAAAAAATATTATGAATTATTTAGAATTGACATTTGTGAAGAAAAGTCTTCCTTCTTTTGAATTTAAAATTAATAATTCATTTGTAAAGAGTAAAATCAAAGAATTAATTTACCTTTTACTCTAAAAGTCTATTTTGTGATCTGAAGATTAATTTCATTGATTCTAAACTGATGATTTATCATAAAAAATTAATTTACACATTTGATAATTTAAAAAAAAACATATACAGCGATAAACACGATAATTGTCAGAAATGGACTTGTAGATTGAACTATTTAAAAACTGTTACAGATTGAACTATTTTTAAATTTAAACATTAAAAATTCTGATATTTACAGGTTCAATAGTTCAAAATTGTATTAAATACATGCAGGAATCATCACAACAACTGGTTTTCCTTCCCCAAGCACATACATTTTCAGGGTGGCGATTCGGCGGACAATTTCAAATTCCCGGTTATTTCCCGGTTTCTCCCGGTCAAGTTTTTCATTTTTCCCGGTCAACTAAAAATAACATATTCATATTTGCCGTAAAACGCAAAAATTTATTTTAATTAATTACGTTCACTCTGAACATTCTTTAATACAACAGAACAAAACATTGCAAAATAAATGAATTTTCAACAAAAATACTTGAGAAAATATCAATTTTTCACACAAAATGAAATAGTTAAACTTTTCAACCAAAGTGATGAATTTTCAAATAAAATTATGAATCTTCAATTGAATAGTTAAATTTTAAACAAAAAAATAAATTTTCAGCTAAAATTATGAATATTTAACTGGAACACTTGAATTTTCGACCAAAAAGATGAATTTTTAAACCAGAAGATTAATTTTCAAATAAAAAGAATTAGTTTGTACAAAAAATACAATTTTTCAACAAAATACATGAATTTTTAACAAAATAGTCGAATTTTTGATTAAAGGAGACAAATTTTCAACCAAATAGTTGAATTTTGAACTAAAACAAGAATCATTTTCAACCAAAAATGGAATAGTAACGGTTTTAGTGAAAAAAATTAATTTTAAACCAAACATAAGAGTTTTCAATTAAAACAATGAATATTCTAATGAAATAGTTGAATTTTCAGACAAAAAAATTAAATTTTACTAAAAAAGATAAATTGTGAACCAAAACTTAAATAATTATATTTCAAGTTAAAGAAATTAATGTTTAACCAAACAAACGAACTGATGAATTTTCAAATAAAATTCTAAATATTTAACTGAAATAGTTGAATTTTAAACCAGACAGCTGAATTTTTTTACTGCAATGATGAATCTTTAACTAGAATAATTTAATTTTGGACCAAGAAGATGAATTTCTACCAAAAGACGAATTTCCAACTATAAAAGATAATTTTTCTACCAAAAATTGAATAAATAAATGCATAGGCAAGAAAAAGAAAGTTAAAAAAAAAGAGATGAATTTTCAACTAAAATTATGGAATATTCAACTGGAATAATAGTTACATTTTCAACAACAAAAAATAATTACCTAAAATATTTTAAGTAATTTATTTAATAAATTACATTTTTTTATACAAAATTATAGACAATGAAATGAATAATTGGAGGAAAAAACTTCACTTCATTGGCGCATTTGTTGATGACAGCTCCCTCAGCTCGCGGAAATTGTTACAAAACATTCATTTAATTTTTTTTCATGAACATATTGCTAAAAATGTGTTGCCTCGAAAAAAAAGTAAATAAACGTTTTCGAATAATTCCCGCGAGACGAAAGTGCTGCCATCAAATTGCCACTTCATAACCTCAAAATCCTAGTACCGATTGGTCCTATTGGGAACGATTGAAACTTAAACAGTTTGCTTTTTCCGAAAATTGTACGCATAATAAATAATAATACCGTTTGTGTTTGCTTTACCGACATATTCTGTAAATCGCGAAATTACCAACCCGACTTTGCAAGCGGTTGGTTTGTGAATGCGCCTTTATGTTGTTCTTTTCAAGTGCGCTCTAAACGAACCCTTTTGGGTCTCTGCAGCTATCTATTGGAGCTCAAGTTTGAATGGATACCAACTTTTATTTGAGCCGCAACATTAGTGAACCCCCAGTTTTTTCTGTGTACCGTTCCGTGCAATTTTCGACGTTCATTGGCAGGGATTAAATTTTCTGATCCTGATTACGGATTTTCGTATTTTTAAATTCCTTTCAGTACTGTTCTGTTAATTTTTTTAAGGTGCATTGAAGGGGATTGATTTTTTCTCATACCTATTTCCCCGACGGTTTAGGAGACGACCGAAAAAATCAGGTATTCAAGGGAATTACATTTTTTGATCCCGATCAATGCAAGCCTTCTTACTGGGTAGTTGGCAACAAATCACGTCGTTTACTTATTCTGAAAATTATATTATTGACACAAATCTCTGAAATTTTATAATATTTGTATCAAAATATATTAAAGCAGCAATAAAGAACATACTTTACGCGATTTTTGAGCACTATTACTTGTTTAATTACGGTCATGACGGTATAAAAGTTGGTAAAACGCGGTCAGACTCAAATATCTCCATCAGGAAAGTTTTTTTTATAGAGAAAAGTGGTTTAGTTGCTGGGACATACCCTATGCTAAACGTTCACAAAAAGTTTTTCGGTTCTCACTGTTCCAGTTATTCTCAAAATAATAAAAATGCCAAAAAGCTGAGTATAGCAGACTTTTGACAGTATCGCGCGAGTTTCGAGGAGAATTTGAAAATGACACTTCACAAATTGACAAATTACATTGAAAATCTGTTACATTTATTAAGTATTATTTTTGAAGTAATAGTTAGTAGTGTGCTAAGTTATTTTTAATAACATTTCAATGCATATGACACTTAAACATTAAGTTAAGTACTGTGTGTCGTATAGGTTATATTCCCAAAATGCAAATACTGTTTTTTTTTCTTTAAATTAAATTAAATTGTTATCTAATTATTATGAATTTAAATGTATGAGTAATTTGTGTAAATAATTTATTATTTGTTATTATTTATATGTGAAGAAATTCAATAAGGCAATTATTATAATTAAAAATGGGAACAATGAAAGTGAAATGAAAGTGAATTCTTTGAATGGGTTTTCAAGGAAAGGAATTGATTAAAACTTTTATTAATATTATTTTTCTTTGGAATTATGAAAATTTTTGTGACAACTCTCACATTTACAAGAATTTTTCTACAATTATTTTTTCTTCTACATATAAAGAGAAATAAAGAAAGCTTGATTGTTATTGGGAAATTTTATTTCACACGAACTGTTTTAAAAGAATATTATAATAATTGATAGAAAAAGGAATGGCACGACTAATTCAGTACTCTTGCACAAACAAAAAACCTAGCCAATTTTTTATTTTTTGAAGCCTCGCCCTCTCATGTGAAAATTATTCCAGAGTGAGACTTCAAAAAAACCAAAATTATAAACAGAAAAGGTAGCAAAGGTTGTTTTTGTAGCAAAAAATCTACAAATTTTTAGCAAAACCATCAATGCATCCAAAAAGAAGAAGAATGAAGAAATAGACGATGAATATGAGAAAACTTTTGAGGAAGAGGGTTTTTGTTACTGCTCATTCTGTCAGTCTGATTAATAATAAATAAAGTCTGTAAAATACGACGATTACATAAAATTTACTACTAAATTAACACTAAATTAACATTAAACCTTGAATCATTTAAAGTAACAAAATACCTTTTCATGCTTCAAATTTTATAGAAAAATAAAGAGATAATTTAAATTTATTTTTCATTTACCTGGCATTTACATTATATATTATTTTATCCATTTTCCATTTACCTGGCATTTACATTACATTACAAGTTAAAGAAAAAAAACAGTCTTTTTATCTGCGACCATAACCTACAAGATACAAAGTACTCACCTTAGCGTTTAGGAATAAGATTAATGGAATTTTTATTAAAAATAACTGAACATACTACTAAGTGTTATTTTAAAAATATCGCCTAATCAATGTGACACATTTTCAATGTAATTTGTCAATTTATAAAGTGTCAGTTTTAAATTCCCCTCGAAACTTGCGCGAAACTGTCAAAAGTTTCGTCTGCTATGCTCAGCTTTTTGGCATTTTTATTATTTTGAGAATAACTAGAGCATTTAGAACCGAAAAACTTCTTGTACAAGTTTAGCATAGGGTATGTCCTAACAACTAAACCATTTTTCTCTATAAAAAACCCTTTCCTGGTGGAGATATTTGGGTCTGACCGCGTTTTACCAACATTTACCGTCATGACCGGTCAGGATGTGGTCATGACTGTGAAATACCGAGCAGCGCCCATCACTAATTGTACACAATGGAACCGATACACTCTATTGGACGTTTATTTATTTATTTGACGTTTTCGTTTAAACACTGATGCCATATCCAAGTTTAAACGTGATAAGTCTTTAAAAAATTACATAAAATGTTACCATAAGTATGAAAATACAAGTACTGTTAAGGCATGCTGATGGTCTTACAATAAAACAACAAAAATAATGTGAAATACTTATTTTTTAGCTTTGGTCTAATAATATGGCCAGGGACTGTAATACCGTAAGTATCTTATCTCAAGTTTGTGATATTAAATATTATAGTTATCTGAATGCTTGCATTTTAGTGTTAGTACCACTAAATGCATGTTGTATTTACGATATTGACATAAATATTGATATAAATATCCTATTTATAGTTTAAATAATCACAAGTTTATTTTTGTTTTCACCGAATTTATAATTTTTTTAAATGATCTAAACCAGAAATAGACTATTAGTTTCCGTTTTCACGTTTCTCATCGTTTCCCAAAGTTTCTACGAAATATATTTATTATTATGGACACAAAAATGCTGATATCGCAAGTAACACATCCTTAAGTTTGTGATATTAAATATTATAGTTATCTATAAATGCGTGCCTTTCAATGTTATCAGCTTCAATTGCATGTTATACTTACAATATTAGCGAGTTAGTGTCCACACTAATAAATATTGTTCCCTGGGACTTTGGGAAACTCTGAAGATCATGAAAAAGGATATAAATGTCATATTTCTGGTTGAAATAATTAAAAGTTAATTTCTGTTTTACCGGCTTTGTCATTTTTCTAATTATTTAAACCAGAAATAGGCGATTAATTTCCGTTTCCACGTTTATCATCGTTTTCCAAAATTTCAACAAAAAATATTTATTATTGTGAACACAAACATGCTTGTTCCCGCAATAAAAAATACTTTTATAATAAATTACATGCTCTTCATTTAAATACCTAAATTTAAGTACATTTTATATACCCTCTAAACATCATAAATGTGCCCTGGCGGACCGAACGAACGGAGCGGATACGCTACAGCGTATCCTTATAGTATCCACATCGTATCCTCTCCGTATCATGCAAGAAAAACTCATTAAAAAAGAAAGATTAACATTTCACTTGTTGAAATTCGGATTCTACGTGAAATTTTGAGTTAAAAGGTCACAGATTAATCGCAATAGTTTTTCTCACAACATTAAAAACTTT